>CM047391.1:2257205-2440500 GCA_026123125.1 Chironomus striatipennis | reverse complement strand
GTCTTTGGTTTAGTGTGCTTGCTGGTCTTTGGTTTAGTGTGCTTGCTGGTCTTTGGTTTAGTGTGCTTGCTAGTCTTTGGTTTAGTATGCTTACTTGATTTTCCAGCTGAAGTACATCTGCATCTCTTGCTGTTGAATTTACCCTTCTTTTGAGCACATTTCTCAGCTGCAGTTCTCTTCATTGCACCGCTGCATTTACTATGCTTGCTAGTCTTTGGTTTAGTGTGCTTGCTGGTCTTTGGTTTAGTGTGCTTGCTAGTCTTTGGTTTAGTGTGCTTGCTAGTCTTTGGTTTAGTATGCTTACTTGGTTTTCCAGCTGAAGTACATCTGCATCTCTTGCTGTTGAATCTACCCTTCTTTTGAGCACATTTCTCAGCTGCAGTTCTCTTCATTGCACCGCTGCATTTACTATGCTTGCTGGTCTTTGGCTTAGTATGTTTGCTGGTCTTTGGTTTAGTGTGCTTGCTAGTCTTTGGTTTAGTGTGCTTGCTAGTCTTTGGTTTAGTGTGCTTGCTGGTCTTTGGTTTAGTGTGCTTGCTGGTCTTTGGTTTAGTGTGCTTGCTAGTCTTTGGTTTAGTATGCTTACTTGGTTTTCCAGCTGAAGTACATCTGCATCTCCTGCTGTTGAATCTACCCTTCTTTTGAGCACATTTCTCAGCTGCAGTTCTCTTCATTGCACCGCTGCATTTACTATGCTTGCTGGTCTTTGGCTTAGTATGTTTGCTGGTCTTTGGTTTAGTGTGCTTGCTAGTCTTTGGTTTAGTGTGCTTGCTGGTCTTTGGTTTAGTGTGCTTGCTAGTCTTTGGTTTAGTATGCTTACTTGGTTTTCCAGCTGAAGTACATCTGCATCTCTTGCTGTTGAATCTACCCTTCTTTTGAGCACATTTCTCAGCTGCAGTTCTCTTCATTGCACCGCTGCATTTACTATGCTTGCTGGTCTTTGGCTTAGTATGTTTGCTGGTCTTTGCTTTAGTGTGCTTGCTAGTCTTTGGTTTAGTGTGCTTGCTAGTCTTTGGTTTAGTGTGCTTGCTGGTCTTTGGTTTAGTGTGCTTGCTGGTCTTTGGTTTAGTGTGCTTGCTAGTCTTTGGTTTAGTATGCTTACTTGGTTTTCCAGCTGAAGTACATCTGCATCTCTTGCTGTTGAATCTACCCTTCTTTTGAGCACATTTCTCAGCTGCAGTTCTTTTCATTGCACCGCTGCATTTACTATGCTTGCTAGTCTTTGGCTTAGTATGTTTGCTGGTCTTTGGTTTAGTGTGCTTGCTGGTCTTTGGTTTAGTGTGCTTGCTAGTCTTTGGTTTAGTGTGCTTGCTAGTTTTTGGTTTAGTATGCTTACTTGGTTTTCCAGCTGAAGTACATCTGCATCTCTTGCTGTTGAATCTACCCTTCTTTTTGAGCACATTTCTCAGCTGCAGTTCTCTTCATTGCACCGCTGCATTTACTATGCTTGCTAGTCTTTGGCTTAGTATGTTTGCTGGTCTTTGGTTTAGTGTGCTTGCTAGTCTTTGGTTTAGTGTGCTTGCTGGTCTTTGGTTTAGTGTGCTTGCTGGTCTTTGGTTTAGTGTGCTTGCTAGTCTTTGGTTTAGTGTGCTTGCTAGTCTTTGGTTTAGTGTGCTTGCTGGTCTTTGCTTTAGTGTGCTTGCTAGTCTTTGGTTTAGTGTGCTTGCTAGTCTTTGGTTTAGTGTGCTTGCTGGTCTTTGGTTTAGTGTGCTTGCTGGTCTTTGGTTTAGTGTGCTTGCTAGTCTTTGGTTTAGTATGCTTACTTGGTTTTCCAGCTGAAGTACATCTGCATCTCTTGCTGTTGAATCTACCCTTCTTTTGAGCACATTTCTCAGCTGCAGTTCTCTTCATTGCACCGCTGCATTTACTATGCTTGCTAGTCTTTGGCTTAGTATGTTTGCTGGTCTTTGGTTTAGTGTGCTTGCTAGTCTTTGGTTTAGTGTGCTTGCTGGTCTTTGCTTTAGTGTGCTTGCTAGTCTTTGGTTTAGTGTGCTTGCTAGTCTTTGGTTTAGTGTGCTTGCTGGTCTTTGGTTTAGTGTGCTTGCTAGTCTTTGGTTTAGTATGCTTACTTGGTTTTCCAGCTGAAGTACATCTGCATCTCTTGCTGTTGAATCTACCCTTCTTTTGAGCACATTTCTCAGCTGCAGTTCTCTTCATTGCACCGCTGCATTTGCTATGCTTGCTAGTCTTTGGCTTAGTATGTTTGCTGGTCTTTGGTTTAGTGTGCTTGCTGGTCTTTGGTTTAGTGTGCTTGCTGGTCTTTGGTTTAGTGTGCTTGCTAGTCTTTGGTTTAGTATGCTTACTTGGTTTTCCAGCTGAAGTACATCTGCATCTCTTGCTGTTGAATCTACCCTTCTTTTGAGCACATTTCTCAGCTGCAGTTCTCTTCATTGCACCGCTGCATTTGCTATGCTTGCTAGTCTTTGGCTTAGTATGTTTGCTGGTCTTTGGTTTAGTGTGCTTGCTGGTCTTTGGTTTAGTGTGCTTGCTAGTCTTTGGTTTAGTATGCTTACTTGGTTTTCCAGCTGAAGTACATCTGCATCTCTTGCTGTTGAATCTACCCTTCTTTTGAGCACATTTCTCAGCTGCAGTTCTCTTCATTGCACCGCTGCATTTACTATGCTTGCTAGTCTTTGGCTTAGTATGTTTGCTGGTCTTTGGTTTAGTGTGCTTGCTAGTCTTTGGTTTAGTGTGCTTGCTGGTCTTTGGTTTAGTGTGCTTGCTGGTCTTTGGTTTAGTGTGTTTGCTGGTCTTTGCTTTAGTGTGCTTGCTAGTCTTTGGTTTAGTGTGCTTGCTAGTCTTTGGTTTAGTGTGCTTGCTGGTCTTTGGTTTAGTGTGCTTGCTGGTCTTTGGTTTAGTATGCTTACTTGGTTTTCCAGCTGAAGTACATCTGCATCTCTTGCTGTTGAATCTACCCTTCTTTTGAGCACATTTCTCAGCTGCAGTTCTTTTCATTGCACCGCTGCATTTACTATGCTTGCTAGTCTTTGGCTTAGTATGTTTGCTGGTCTTTGGTTTAGTGTGCTTGCTGGTCTTTGGTTTAGTGTGCTTGCTGGTCTTTGGTTTAGTGTGCTTGCTAGTCTTTGGTTTAGTGTGCTTGCTAGTCTTTGGTTTAGTGTGCTTGCTGGTCTTTGGTTTAGTGTGCTTGCTGGTCTTTGGTTTAGTGTGCTTGCTAGTCTTTGGTTTAGTATGCTTACTTGGTTTTCCAGCTGAAGTACATCTGCATCTCTTGCTGTTGAATCTACCCTTCTTTTGAGCACATTTCTCAGCTGCAGTTCTCTTCATTACACCGCTGCATTTACTATGCTTGCTAGTCTTTGGCTTAGTATGTTTGCTGGTCTTTGGTTTAGTGTGCTTGCTGGTCTTTGGTTTAGTGTGCTTGCTAGTCTTTGGTTTAGTGTGCTTGCTAGTCTTTGGTTTAGTGTGCTTGCTAGTCTTTGGTTTAGTGTGCTTGCTAGTCTTTGGTTTAGTATGCTTACTTGGTTTTCCAGCTGAAGTACATCTGCATCTCTTGCTGTTGAATCTACCCTTCTTTTGAGCACATTTCTCAGCTGCAGTTCTCTTCATTACACCGCTGCATTTACTATGCTTGCTAGTCTTTGGCTTAGTATGTTTGCTGGTCTTTGGTTTAGTGTGCTTGCTGGTCTTTGGTTTAGTGTGCTTGCTAGTCTTTGGTTTAGTGTGCTTGCTAGTCTTTGGTTTAGTGTGCTTGCTAGTCTTTGGTTTAGTGTGCTTGCTAGTCTTTGGTTTAGTATGCTTACTTGGTTTGTCAGCTGAAGTACATCTGCATCTCTTGCTGTTGAATCTACCCTTCTTTTGAGCGCATTTCTCAGCTGCAGTTCTCTTCATTGCACCGCTGCATTTACTATGCTTGCTGGTCTTTGGCTTAGTATGTTTGCTGGTCTTTGGTTTAGTGTGCTTGCTAGTCTTTGGTTTAGTGTGCTTGCTAGTCTTTGGTTTAGTGTGCTTGCTGGTCTTTGGTTTAGTATGCTTGCTGGTCTTTGGTTTAGTGTGCTTGCTGGTCTTTGGTTTAGTGTGCTTGCTAGTCTTTGGTTTAGTGTGCTTGCTGGTCTTTGGTTTAGTGTGCTTGCTGGTCTTTGGTTTAGTGTGCTTGCTAGTCTTTGGTTTAGTATGCTTACTTGGTTTTCCAGCTGAAGTACATCTGCATCTCTTGCTGTTGAATCTACCCTTCTTTTGAGCACATTTCTCAGCTGCAGTTCTCTTCATTGCACCGCTGCATTTACTATGCTTGCTAGTCTTTGGCTTAGTATGTTTGCTGGTCTTTGGTTTAGTGTGCTTGCTAGTCTTTGGTTTAGTGTGCTTGCTAGTCTTTGGTTTAGTGTGCTTGCTGGTCTTTGGTTTAGTGTGCTTGCTAGTCTTTGGTTTAGTGTGCTTGCTAGTCTTTGGTTTAGTATGCTTACTTGGTTTTCCAGCTGAAGTACATCTGCATCTCTTGCTGTTGAATCTACCCTTCTTTTGAGCACATTTCTCAGCTGCAGTTCTCTTCATTGCACCGCTGCATTTACTATGCTTGCTGGTCTTTGGCTTAGTATGTTTGCTGGTCTTTGGTTTAGTGTGCTTGCTAGTCTTTGGTTTAGTGTGCTTGCTAGTCTTTGGTTTAGTGTGCTTGCTGGTCTTTGGTTTAGTGTGCTTGCTGGTCTTTGGTTTAGTGTGCTTGCTAGTCTTTGGTTTAGTATGCTTACTTGGTTTTCCAGCTGAAGTACATCTGCATCTCTTGCTGTTGAATCTACCCTTCTTTTGAGCACATTTCTCAGCTGCAGTTCTCTTCATTGCACCGCTGCATTTACTATGCTTGCTGGTCTTTGGCTTAGTATGTTTGCTGGTCTTTGGTTTAGTGTGCTTGCTAGTCTTTGGTTTAGTGTGCTTGCTAGTCTTTGGTTTAGTGTGCTTGCTGGTCTTTGGTTTAGTGTGCTTGCTAGTCTTTGGTTTAGTATGCTTACTTGGTTTTCCAGCTGAAGTACATCTGCATCTCTTGCTGTTGAATCTACCCTTCTTTTGAGCACATTTCTCAGCTGCAGTTCTCTTCATTGCACCGCTGCATTTACTATGCTTGCTAGTCTTTGGCTTAGTATGTTTGCTGGTCTTTGGTTTAGTGTGCTTGCTAGTCTTTGGTTTAGTGTGCTTGCTAGTCTTTGGTTTAGTGTGCTTGCTGGTCTTTGGTTTAGTGTGCTTGCTGGTCTTTGGTTTAGTGTGCTTGCTAGTCTTTGGTTTAGTATGCTTACTTGGTTTTCCAGCTGAAGTACATCTGCATCTCTTGCTGTTGAATCTACCCTTCTTTTGAGCACATTTCTCAGCTGCAGTTCTCTTCATTGCACCGCTGCATTTACTATGCTTGCTGGTCTTTGGCTTAGTATGTTTGCTGGTCTTTGGTTTAGTGTGCTTGCTAGTCTTTGGTTTAGTGTGCTTGCTAGTCTTTGATTTAGTATGCTTACTTGGTTTTCCAGCTGAATTACATCTGCATCTCTTGCTGTTGAATCTACCCTTCTTTTGAGCACATTTCTCAGCTGCAGTTCTCTTCATTGCACCGCTGCATTTACTATGCTTGCTAGTCTTTGGCTTAGTATGTTTGCTGGTCTTTGGTTTAGTGTGCTTGCTAGTCTTTGGTTTAGTGTGCTTGCTGGTCTTTGGTTTAGTGTGCTTGCTGGTCTTTGGTTTAGTGTGCTTGCTGGTCTTTGGTTTAGTGTGCTTGCTAGTCTTTGGTTTAGTGTGCTTGCTAGTCTTTGGTTTAGTATGCTTACTTGGTTTTCCAGCTGAATTACATCTGCATCTCTTGCTGTTGAATCTACCCTTCTTTTGAGCACATTTCTCAGCTGCAGTTCTCTTCATTGCACCGCTGCATTTACTATGCTTGCTAGTCTTTGGCTTAGTATGTTTGCTGGTCTTTGGTTTAGTGTGCTTGCTAGTCTTTGGTTTAGTGTGCTTGCTAGTCTTTGGTTTAGTGTGCTTGCTGGTCTTTGGTTTAGTGTGCTTGCTAGTCTTTGGTTTAGTGTGCTTGCTAGTCTTTGGTTTAGTGTGCTTGCTAGTCTTTGGTTTAGTGTGCTTGCTAGTCTTTGGTTTAGTATGCTTACTTGGTTTGTCAGCTGAAGTACATCTGCATCTCTTGCTGTTGAATCTACCCTTCTTTTGAGCGCATTTCTCAGCTGCAGTTCTCTTCATTGCACCGCTGCATTTACTATGCTTGCTGGTCTTTGGCTTAGTATGTTTGCTGGTCTTTGGTTTAGTGTGCTTGCTAGTCTTTGGTTTAGTGTGCTTGCTAGTCTTTGGTTTAGTGTGCTTGCTGGTCTTTGGTTTAGTATGCTTGCTGGTCTTTGGTTTAGTGTGCTTGCTAGTCTTTGGTTTAGTATGCTTGCTGGTCTTTGGTTTAGTGTGCTTGCTGGTCTTTGGTTTAGTGTGCTTGCTAGTCTTTGGTTTAGTGTGCTTGCTAGTCTTAGGTTTAGTATGCTTACTTGGTTTTCCAGCTGAAGTACATTTGCATCTCTTGCTGTTGAATCTACCCTTCTTTTGAGCACATTTCTCAGCTGCAGTTCTCTTCATTGCACCGCTGCATTTACTATGCTTGCTAGTCTTTGGCTTAGTATGTTTGCTGGTCTTTGGTTTAGTGTGCTTGCTAGTCTTTGGTTTAGTGTGCTTGCTAGTCTTTGGCTTAGTATGTTTGCTGGTCTTTGGTTTAGTGTGCTTGCTGGTCTTTGGTTTAGTGTGCTTGCTGGTCTTTGGTTTAGTGTGCTTGCTAGTCTTTGGAGCAGGTTTTTCATCTGACTTGTCACCTTCAGACGATCCTGATTTTTCACTTGATTCAGCTGGTTTTGTTTCTTCTTCATCGGTTTCTTTCTTTGGTGGAGTAGGTTTTTTGCAGTCACATGTTTGTTCATCAAATGTTCCCTTAGCTTTAGCACATTCAGCAGCAGCTTTAGCTTTCATTGCACCGTCACATTTAGGAGTTGGCTGTGGACCTGGTTGAGGTGATGGTTTCTTTTCTTCACTTGAACTTGATCCATTTTCTTTTGAATCGGAACCTTCTTCTTCAGTATCAACATCACCTGGTCCTTTACCTTTCTTCTTCTTCTTTTTAATGACTTCATCAGATTCTTCATCATGTTCTTCTGATGTCTCTGTTTCATCTTCTATGATTTCCTCAGTGATATCTTCTTCGTCATTTTCGCCTGGAGCTTTTTTGTCCTTTCCTTTCTTTGCAGTTGGTTTAACTCCTGCTGTTGTAGACTTTATACAAAAGGAATATAATTTATTTTTTTAAAATTACTATTAATTAATATTTTTTAAACTTACTTCATCTTCGTATTCGTAATCATACTCATACTCGTAATCTTCACTGAAATTTTTAATAAGAAATGAGGTAATTAAAAATAAATTAAAATTTCATCCTGCACAATTTTTTTTTAATAAATAAAATAAATTTTTAATACAGTTCAATTAGTGTTTGGAATTTCTTTTTTCTGATAAGAGTTCCATAATAAATAATTTTGAGTTGTGCTTTTAGTTTGTACTTACTCGTAGCTGTAAAAGAAATTGAAAAAATATTTTAGTTTTGATATTTTTTTTTATTTTTTTTTTAAAGAAAATTTCCATAAAATTAACACCAAAAAATTTAACTGACATAAACTAGACATAGTCTGCTTATACCAGATTAAATTAGTTTAATCCAGCTTTGATCAGTTAGTTCCTGTATTTAGAATGTTGAGTTAAAATTGGATTAATCAGCGCTAGATCAAATAATACTAGTTAATATATTTTTTTAAAAAAAAAAAATAATTTTTTTATTGAAAAAACTTTTTTACTAAAAATTATTTTTTTTTATTAAAATTTATTCTTTTAGTAAAAATTATTTTTTTATTAAAAACTATTTAAATTTTTTTTAATTTTAAATTTTTTTTAAAAAAATTGACTATTTTATTTTAAAAACTTTTTAAATTAAATAATTTAAATAATTTTTTAGGTTATAAAATTTTAAATACTTAAAAATATAAATAATTTTGTTATTTAAATTAAATTAAATTTTTAAAAAAATTAAAATAATTTAAATAATTCTTTAAGTTAAATTAGAAATTTTATTATTTTAAATAAATTTTTTTTTTAAAAAAAATTTAAATTAAATTTCTTTTAAAAAAATAAATATTTTTTTTTTTTTTAAAAAAAATTCAATATTTTTTTTTGGAAAAAAATTCAATAATTTTTTTTGGGAAAAAATTCAATAATTTTTTTTTGGAAAAAAATTCAATAATTTTTTTTAAATTCAATAATTTTTTTTGGAAAAAAATTCAATAATTTTTTTTGGAAAAAAATTCATTAATTTTTTTTGGAAAAAAATTCAATAATTTTTTTTGGAAAAAAATTCAATAATTTTTTTTTTGAAAAAAATTCAATAATTTTTTTGATAAAAATTCAATTTTTTTTTTCAAATTCAATAATTTTTTTTAAATTCAATAATTTTTTTGAAAAAAATTCAATTTTTTTTTAAATTCAATATTTTTTTTTTGAAAAATTCAATAATTTTTTTTGAAAAAAATTCAATTTTTTTTTCAAATTCAATAATTTTTTTTTTAAATTTAATAATTTTTTTGAAAAAAATTCAATAATTTTTTTTTTAAAAAAGTTCAATAATTTTTTTGAATAAATTCAATAATTTTTTTGAAAAAAATTAAAAAATTTTTTTGAAAAAAATTCAATAATTTTTTTGAAAAAAATTCAATAACTTTTTTGAAAAAATTTCAATAATTTTTTTGAAAGAAATTCATTAATTTTTTTGAAAAAGTTCAATAATTTTTTTGAAAAAATTCAATAATTTTTTTGAAAAAAATTCAATAATTTTTTTGAAAAAGTTCAATAATTTTTTTGAAAAAAATTCAATAATTTTTTTGAAAAAAATTCAATAATTTTTTTGAAAAAAATTCAATAATTTTTTAAATTTTATGGAAAAATTTTCTTTAAATTAAAAAAAAAAATAATAATTATAAAAATTACTCACTATTCATCGTAATACTCATCGTCATAATATTCATCATCATAATAATAATCATCACCATCTCCAGGACCTTCTGGCTGATTTGGACCTGCCCCTTCGGGTTGTTCAGGTCGTTCAGGCCGTTCAGGTCTCTCTGGTGGAGCTGGCGTTGTTTCCATTTCAGCGATCTTCTTCTTCGGCGGTATATTATGACTTGGATCTTCCTTCTTTATGATTTCCAATACTTCGTCCGAGCATACGAGTTCCTTTTGAGAATTTTCTTCACATGAGGACTCGGAATGATCGCGACCATCACGGAATCCGAAGACACTTACTGTCCCAACTAGGAACAGTAAAATTAACAAAGAGAATTTTCTCATTTTTTTAATCACTTTTTTTTATTTTATTTCACTTGGTTTTCACTTGATTCACACTTCTTTACTATTTTTTTCTAGGAGAAGTCTGGAAATGAATTCCAAAAACTGAATTTACTAGGGTTTAAGGTCCTCCTTTTATACAATAAAATTTGAGAGAGAAATTTAAAAATTGAGCATTTTGCTCGCACGAAGCGGTTAAATTCGGTTAATTTTAAAAGTTTTAATGAAATTTATATGAAGAGCTTTATGAATGGTGTAGAAGTCTTAAAGTTTATAGCTTATTGAGCTTTGAGAATGTTTATTTAGAGAGAAAGCTTTGTCATTTGATAAGAAGATGTTGAACGAATTGGATCGTTTTTTGAATTTTCTTAACAAAAAAATTGTTTTTTCATAGAATTAATATTTAATGAAGTTTCAATCAGAATTTTTGATATATTTTCAATAAATTAATTTTAAAATGAAGATTTTTTATAAAATCAATTGAATTTTTAGATAAAATGAATTTTCCATGATTTCATGATTTCAGGGGCGTAGACAGGAATTTTTTTGAGGGAGGTTTTTGCTACTTTTCGACGTTTTTTTTTATTCGAATCTGAAAAATTCAATAATATCTAGTAATAGACTTCGCGAAAATAGGGGGGGGGGGGGGTTTGACCCCCAAGATATCCCTAAGGTTATATTTTTTTACCCTTAAGGTATATTTCAAAAATCTAACCCTATCATCAGCAACAAGACGAATCTTAGATTTGCAACAAAAAAAAAGATGAATTTTTATTTCAGAAAATATCCTGGAAAATATTTTATTTTTTTAAAAACATAATTTTTTTTTCCTATTTTTCATTTAAAAGTTTCAAATAATAGCCCTGTAAAATCAAGGCTCAGACACTAAAAAACAATACGTCCTTTTCCCAAGAGGAAAATGGACTAAAAATTGCAATTAATTGCAATTTTTTACAATTTTTTCATACAAAATTTGAAAAAATTGCAAAAAATGTACAATTTTTGCAATTTTCTGCAATTTTTACAATTTTTTGATTTAAAATCACAAGAATCACAAAAGATGATTTTCATTCCATCTAAGAAAATCGAGCCAAAAAATCGCTTTTCCGGGGGATATTTCATCCTAATTAAAAAAATTGAATTTAGTTTTTTTTTTATGAAAAAATTGTGAAAAATTGTAAAAAATTGCAATTAATTGCAATTTTTTCATACAAATTTTAAAAATTGTACAATTTTTTTTCACAATTTTTAATTTGAGTGTCTAAGCCTTGTGTAAAATCCCAGGGATGGACACGAATTCATCTTGATGAAAAATTTCTTCATCCTATTGTTAAAATGAAATTTGATGAAATTTTTGTATGGAAAGATGAAATCGTGTCCCAGGGGTGGAAAATCACAAAAAACTAAAAACTCCGCTGCATGGAGGTTAAAAAAAACTCAGATCATAAGACTGTTATGTCCTATCGGATTGTATTATTGCTCAAATAAATAAATAATCTGATGCTCGGTCTTCTTAATTAAATACACTTTATTCTACTAAAAATCCGGTATCCAAAGTCCGGTTTAAATTCAAATATAAAAGCCGTTAAGAAACCGTTACAATAATAATTCAATCCATAACAAAGACCAAAATAAATCCTCTAATTAATCAATGAGGAATTATTTTGGCATCGTGATTTTTGAATTTTAGAAATTATTTTGATTTCTAGTTTTTTATATATCACTTTGCTAAAATAATTCCTCTTGTATTTTCAAGCGAAATTATTTTGGTTTTGTGCAATATATTTCAAAGCAAATTTCTATAAAATTTTCAAAAATTATGCAATTTTTTTGGTACAAATTATTTTAAATAGTAAGAAGAATGAAATCATCTTATTATCATCAATTGATTTTATCATCAGGTGTGGGTTTCTAGTGTATGCTCCATACCCTAGTGGTTACCAGGGGTGCTCTCTAGGTACTCTCCATATCCTAGAGTTCCCTTTGGTAATCTAGAATATACCCAAGAAAGAGGGACTTGAAGAAAATTTGAAGTAAATTTTCATGAAATTTCATGGTACAATTTGATGATTGATTGATTAGTTCCTATTGATCCACTGTGAATCGTAGGGCGTTTACAAAGCGGTTGAACAGATTCCTGTCCCGGGCTATTACTTACTGTTGTTGTTCAGCCTCCTTCTCTACGGTCATACGCCAAGTTATTTTCCTTCGGTACAATTTGCTAATAATCTTTATGGAAACAAAAAATGCAAAAGAAATCAATCTTAATAATCGCAAGCAAAGTTATACTTGCACTTGCAGCATTTATTCTTCCACGTATCCAATAATTTTGGTGCCACATTGCTAAAATAAACAAAATATGGCATGATCATTTTAAAATGCGCAATTTCATCTTGTTTTTCTCATCCCCAACTATTTTATTTTTTATTTTATTTTTTATCAGAGTCTTATGAGTGGAAAAACCCAACTTTTATTTCTTGAGAATATTTGGACAAGTGAATTTGCCTCTCAAACTTTACTAACACACTCCCATTGACCTTCGAGAAATAAACTTTATGAAAAGAAAAACTTAATGATAAACACATGCCTTTCTTGATAATGCGCAAAAAAAAAATATTCCTACCGAAAATGTTTGGTTTATGTCCTAAAAATGCACAATTTTGACAAAAGAATTGAAAAAAATGAAAAAAATGTAAAAAAAAGATGAATCAGGATAAAAAAATGGCAAAAAAAATAATTAATTTTTGTGGGCCAACATTTATTTCATTTGAAAAGCATCTACATCTCATTTTTGTGAAGCTATTAAATAAAATAAAGTATAAAGTAATAAAAAAAACGAGCCCGTGTTCAATATATTTTTATTTTAATAACATATTTATTTGATCAAGTGAAAATTTTAATATTCGGAATTGATCAACAACACTCACATCGATAATGTACAGAAATGAGAAAAACAAGGCTCACTTAATAATTATGTCACAATATGGGTGTGCGATCGACAAACCTACACCTTAAGATGTTCCTTTATATTAAATGTACGTGACTGAATTTATAAATGCTCCTGTTTTCGGGGTCTGTTTTTGAAAGTGGTGACGTCATGGTTGGTTTTGAGTACATACCTACCCAAGCCTATCAGTGTGGATACAGCACACTACTTTACTTGTTTTTATCAACTAAGGAATTTTTTAGTAACGATTTTTCTGGAACAAATAAGCGAATTAAAATAATTTTGACTTCCATGTTCATTGAATTGAGCTTTAGAATCAGATTCTTAAAAAAAATCCATGAGGACCCCACGGGAACAACCTCCTTGACAAAACCCTCATGGCAGGGACGGAGCCAGGAAGTTTGACCCCCAACCCTCCTCCCGGCCTCTTTTTTCGCACCTAGTTTAAACTAGATGTTATTGAACTCTTTAGATCTAAAACCAGAAAACAGCAGCAAACCCCAGGGTGTGGAACTGATCAAATTGATTTTTGATCATTTTTTATCTTTTTTGATCATTTTTGATCAGTTCCACACCCTTGAACAAAACCCCATGCTCAAAAAAATTCCTAGCTACGCCCCTGCCCCATAGAATACCCGAGACCCTCCGGTTCCCTCAAAATGACCCTCCCACTCTTCCAACATGTTCACGAAGTATCACTGAACTTTTTGTAAAATTTTTAGAAAAATAATTGTTTGACCCCCCCCACCACCGTGACCCTCCAATCCCCCCTGAAAAGACCCCCCCCCCCCCCCCAACTTTTCAACAAATTCAGAAAGTATCACTGAGTTTTAAGAATTTTTTTTTTTGGAAAAAATGTCTTTTAGAAACCCAAGGCTCATCCTACACATGCGCGTGGTCAGAAGGGTTCAAGCCTCCTGTGGAAAAATTTAAAACCGTAGCGAGAGCATGGCTCAAAATTTTCCCACGGGGGCTAGAACCCTCATGCATACGCTCCAGTGGTCAGTTTCTTGACCAACACCGGGTCTACCTTCTCTACTCTATCCTAACCTATCTAGATCAAGGGTACCTAGGGTAGTATAGGTTAACCTAGGGGGTGGGGTAGGGTAGAGGGGGTAGCTCTGGGTAGGTCAAAAAACCGGCCCATAGGGCCTACATATAGAAACTACCACTGTGCCAAATTTCAGGACAATTGAAGCTTCCCTGCGAGACTAGTTGCGACCACAGACGGAATTACGGGAATTATTGACAAATTTGAGGATTGAAGTCGGAAATTGAGTTAAAAAACAATAATCAGGTCGAATGTAAGTTGACAAAAATGAACTTAACTTCATTGTTTGATGTCGAGCCTCTCAGAACTGACTATTTGACATGTTTCTTTGGGAATAGAAAATACGCTTTTTTGTATTATGAACATTATGAATTATCGTACTTGAATTTGCGATCGTTTTAAGGAGGCATGTGTTCATCATTAAGTTTTTCTTTTCATAAAGTTTATTTCTCGAAGGTCAATGGGAGTGTATTAGTAAAGTTTGAGAGGCAAATTCACTTGTCCAAATATTCTCAAGAAATAAAAGTTGGGTTTTTCCACTCATAAGACTCTGATAAAAAATAAAATAAAAAATAAAATAGTTGGGGATGAGAAAAACAAGATGAAATTGCGCATTTTAAAATGATCATGCCATATTTTGTTTATTTTAGCAATGTGGCACCAAAATTATTGGATACGTGGAAGAATAAATGCTGCAAGTGCAAGTATAACTTTGCTTGCGATCATTAAGATTGATTTTCATGCATTTTTTGTTTCCATAAAGATTATTAATAAATTGCCAGGCGTAGGGACTAACTACTTTTTCTACTTTTTCAATATTTTTTTACTATTATTAAACTGCTTTTTACTCCTTTTAACTCCTTATTTCTACTTTTTTAGCTTTTCGCTACGCTCTTGCACTTTTTAGCGCATTTTTGAAAACTTGTTTTCAAAAAGGAAGCTCAATCATGCACTTTGATTGGTCGTTTGGTCGTTTGGTCGTTTGGTCGTTTGGTCGTTCGGTCGTTCGGTCGTTTGGTCGTTTGGTCGTTTGGTCGTTCGGTCGTTCGGTCGTTCGGTCGTTCGGTCGTTCGGTCGTTCGGTCGTTCGGTCGTTCGGTCGTTCGGTCGTTCGGTCGTTCGGTCGTTCGGTCGTTCGGTCGTTCGGGTCCCAATTATCTCTTGATCTAGACTTCGTAGTAAGCTCGGAATTGTTTTAATAGCTTCATTGAATGTTTTTATTCCCGCCGTTTATATTGAAAAGTCAAAAAACACTCATTAAATAGCTTAATTCATCGATTTTTTATTTAAAAAAAAATATGTAAACAATGCAAGGCAAAGCTATGCTGATGATAAGTTTGAATTTTTTCTAACCGTTAAAAAATTTGAATTTTTTTTGACCGTTATTTCGGATTAAATTTTATTCTTTTATACACCTTAATTAATTAACATTTAATTTTTTCATACAAATAAGTGCGTTTAGAAATTTGAAAAATAATGGATGTGTTCAGAAATTTAAATTTTTCGCTAATTGAAAATTTTGAATTTCAAAAAACCGGTAAATCGTAAAGCTATTATTTGCATTGAACATTATAAAAATCAATTTTAAAGGAATTTTGATCTTTAGTTTTAAACTTATTATTGAAATGCATTATGATTAAAGAAACAGCAATAAAGTTTTAAAACTCGACATTTTTTTCTATTTAATCAATTGCTAATCGCTGCGTCAAAAATGCGCTGAAGTCCCTCGATATAAACGAGGACTTTTGTAATTTTTTCTACTGTTTACTACCAAGGGCTAGGGACCAAAAGAAAAGTGTACTAAAGTATAGCAAAGTGTAGTAGAGTGTAGCATGGTCCTTGGCCCTTGTTTACTACTGCTTACTACTGTTTCAAATTTTGTCAAATTTTCAAATTTTTTTTTGTTCTTTTGTCATTTTTTATTTTTTAAAAGTATTTAAAACCATTTTGAACTTAAATTTAGTCAAAATTTTGTCAAATTTTCAAATTTTTATCAATTTTAAGCTCATCATGAATTTCATGATGATATTAAAAAATTTCAAATTTTGTCATGATGAGCTTAAAATTGATAAAAATTTCAAAATTTTGACTAAATTTAAATTTAGTAAACAGTACTAAACAGTAGTAAACAGTATAAATTTTAATTAATCATGTTGTAATATGCTCAAAACTATCAATAATCCTGAATAATCCTGGTATAATTTTGAGTGTCTACGCCTTGCCCAAAACTCATTTTCATAAAATCAAATCAAAATTTTGATACTAGATGTAGTCAAAACATTTTCTTTGTTAAATTTTTATAATTTTCCATATTGCTGTTTTTGCACAGTTTTTTCCTCAGAATTAAATGTTTTTTTTAAATGCATTTCTTCATGCATTGTGAGTCAAATATTGAACCCGAGCGACAAAAATCTTATGTTGACTTGATGGCGATTTGATGTCAACACTTGAGTGTGATTTTACCGCTTCCAAGGCAGCCTTGTGGCACGTGGAAACATCAAGGCAACATTATATTTTTATCGCTCGGGGAAGCATGCTTTTAACTTTCAGGGATGAGTTTCTAAGGTAAAGCCTTCTAAGGTATCATAGAGCAGTGGTGTCCAAATTATGCTCAAAAATGTCAAAAAATGGATGCTTTTGGAAAACCCAAAATGTTTGTTTTTGAACTGTTTGATCAGATGCTGTAAATAGCCCTATGGTACCCGATGGAGTCTACGTCTTCAAAACGTATGCAATGCAAAGTTTTGCATTTTTTTTAATATTTTTCATAACATCCGCTCATAAAAAATGTTTAAAATAATTTAAATTCCCATATTTCTTTAATATCAGCTCATGATTTCATTTAGTTCCAGTTTTGCACAACCTTTTTTAAGTCACTACAAACTTTAAACACAAAAAAAAACTTCTAAAAAATTGAAATTTTATTTTAAAAAACGCAAAATTGTTTTAATTTTCTCAAAAATAATTTTTAAATTTAAAAAGTTGAATGAAAATTTAAGTCGCGTCACGATGGTTGTTCAGCTCTGATTGAGATAAAGTTGAAAGTTTTAAATAAAAAAATTAATTTTTTTTGTGGTTTTTTTTTCTTGGGTTTTTTTCCACAATCAGTACGAAAAAATGTGAATACAGTTGAACATAAATTCTGTCACTAAGGGTGGTTGGTACATTATATGTCTGGATGACTGGAAGGTTCACAAAAGATCCTAATGAAAGTGAATTTGAGCTTAAAAAATTGGACAAATGTAAAGTTTTTTTGTTTGAAAATTCGATTCTTTAAAATGTAAAAAAAAAAATGAAAATTCATAAAATTTGACTTAAAAAATTAAAAATTTGAAAAATTTGATAGGATTTGTTCATAAATTTTGGTACATTTGAGCCAGCAACAACAGCAGTCAACAAAAGTAGTTCATAACTAAAGCAAAAATATTTTATCACAAAATTTCTTCGTCATCATCCGGTCAAGTTTTTATGAATGAAAGAAAAAAAAATAATTTTTTGTGCTGATTTTTTTTTTTCATATAAAAAGCAAGAAAAAATGATAATTTGATTTATTATTTTGTGGACAGCAACCGTGTTAAGAATTTAAAAAAAAAATTACGAAAAAAATATTTTTTTTTTCAAAAAATCATAAAAAAAATTAAAATTTGCTTTTGTTGTTTAAAAAAGTTCTAAAGTATTGAAATTAAACAAGTTTTTTTTTTTAAAAAAAAAAGATAAAATTAATAAGATTGAGAAAAAAATAATAAACTTAAAAAGTTAAATTTATATAAAAGAAGACAAAATTAAAAATTAATCTTTTCCTCATTCGCTAAAGTTTTTTTTTTAAGTGCAAAAAATGTTAAAATTAATTTTGTAAGTATTTTTTATTTTTATTTTTATTTTATTGTATTATTAATGTAAATTAAATTGTGATTAATTTGGAATAGTTTCCAGAAAATTGTATAAGTTTAGTCAGTTCTTAATTTTTTAGCGCATTTTTCTTGATGATTAGTTTTTATTGATCCACAGTGAATTGTAGGGTGTCAATAAAGCGGTTGAACAGATTCCTGTCCCGAGCTATAACTGCTTTTTTTAAATGTTTTTTTTTTTTTTTTATTTTGCTTTTCATAATAATTACAAATAAATAATTTTATAATATAAATTTTAAGAGTTCAAACCCTGCGATCATGGGTTCGAGACTCAACATGGGAAATTTTTCACATGTCCTTTTTCGAATCATATGCACTGCGAATGCGACTCACAGCCTCCCTTTGAAGGCTAAAGGCAGGAATGTCATCAAAGAAGTGGTTCGGATTCTACTTCAAAAACTGTAGGTCCCAGGCGTGAGCGATATGCTTCCTCACATTTAATGCCTGAGATAAGTGATATTGGAACGTTGAAATCAACGCCCCAACACTCCTTGGAGGAGTAAAGGGAACTACTTATCTACTTATAGATATGGCGAATGCTTTCTGCAAGCTCTGCACAATTACATTGACTTAGGGTATATCAATGTAATGTACCTAGCAAAATTTGTGTTTCGCGACGACACAAACCGAGCTGCCAGATTAGAAGCAGCGAAAAAGCACCAGATCCGACTAGACTTTCCCTAGGATCGAACCCAGGTCGTTGACATAGGAGGCCAACACTCTAACCACTCGGCTACCGCGGGCTATAACTGCTACTTCTGATAGCTTTTTTTTTTGTTGTTGTTCTGCCTCCTTCTCTCCGGTCGTACGTCAAGTGATCTTCCTTCGTTCAACATTCCGTTTTCCTTTAACGTTCTAGAAAATTGCTCGTCGCGCTATGTCCGTTTCAAGCTTCCTTAAAGTGTGACCAATCCATCTACACTTTCTACATCCAATCTCGATGGCGATGACTTGTTGACTTGTCATCCTGTATAACTCATCCACTCTCGCATTTTCTTTATAGATTTTTTTTTTTTGTAATACACAAGAATTAATAAGTGTCAATAAAAACACTTTACTTTCTAGTCAAATAGCATTTATTTAAGGGAATTCTCGGTTTCGGTCTCGGTCTCGAAAATTCGTCGAGACCGAGACTTCGGGAACCCTTACATTTATTGTCTTTGTATAGCTAGAAACTAAAATGTTTTTATTGATACTTGTTGTCTTTTCAATTACTTCGAAATAAATTAATTGACATTTTTTATCTTTATTTAATTTAGCTTCATCGCTTTTGTAATCTCAGCGCTTTTGGGATCTTCAATGTCAACAAAAATTGATTGCAGCTTTAGTTCTTCTAACTGGAATGTTGTTGGTTACATTTACTCCTGTGCAGTCAACACAAATCCAAATATTATAACAGATGAATCGGCAATTATCAGCGAAGTTAGCGGAAACCATGAAAGTTCAAAAACTCACAATGACGTCCTTGGATTTCATGCTTCCAGCAAAACTATTCAAATATTTCCGAAAGAATTGCAAAATATTTTCAAAAATATTAAATGCATTCAATTTGACTCTTGCAAATTAAAAGAAGTCCATCAAACAGATTTAAAATCTTTTCCACATTTAGTTAATTTTTATTTAAGTGGTAATGATATTGAGGTTATTGAGGAAGGTTTGTTCGATTATAATCCAAATTTAGAACTTGTAGGATTTCGGGAACCAAAATTAATTCACATTGACGCAAATGTTTTTGATAATTTATGCAAATTGAGTTATTTTTACTTATCATCTGTTCCTTGTGTTGAAAAAGATATTCAAAATTCAAAACAAGAAGTTCTTAATGTCATAAAATCTGTCAAATCGAATTGCCAAAATTCAAACTTTTTGTCCCTTGAAGACCAACTCAACAGCCTTAAAAATGACTCAAACCATTCCGATCTCAAATCCAAGCTTGAAAATATCGAAAAAAATGTTGAAAACCAAAAATTTCTAAAATTTCGTCCACTTAGTTCCATTTTGCATGCTCTTAAGTCTGAAACTCAAATTTGCTCAGTTTGTGAAATTTTAAAAAAAGTTTCAATAATTAATGAAAATTATTTAGTTTTAAGTAGCAACATTATGAATATAAATAATAAATTTGAGGGATTTATTTCGATTGGAAATGACACAAAGGATGGATTAAATGCGCGAATTGATAAGATGAATAAGTCTATTGAGGCCATTAAAAATAATCAGAAAGAATTTCAAAATTCGACATCGGAAATGAAAGAAAATTTGGGAAAAATTTTGAGCATTTTAAAAAGTGGATTTATGAGAGATTATTAAGGTGGATTAGGGATGATAATTTTATATAAAGGATAATTAAGGGCGGAAAAATATAAATTTATAGATTTTAAGGATTTTTGTTTAGAAAAAAAAAATAAAATTATATTTTAAAATATTTTTTTAAATTTGAATAAAAAAATTTTTTGAGAAAGAAAATTAAAAAATGTCAAGAACCGTGTGCCGCACACGATTTTGGTCATGATTTGCCTTCAAAGGATCCAGTAAGAATTCTTGGCCAAAAAATGAGATCCAGTGAGCATTCATGACCATTAAATGAGATCCAGTGAGCATTCATGACCATTAAATGAGATCCAGGAAGCATTTATGGCCAAAAAATGAGATCCAGTAAACATTTATGGCCGAAAAATGAGATCCAATGAGCATTTAAGGCAAAAAAAATGAGATCCAGGAAGCATTCATGGCCAAAAAATAAGATCCTGTAAGCATTAATGGTCAAAAAGTGAGATCCAGTTAGTATTCATGGCCATAAAATAAGATCTAGTAAGCATTCGTGGACTAAAATGAGATCCAGGAAGCATTCATTGTCGAAAAATAAGATCCAGTGAGCATTAATGGCCATAAAGTGAGATCCAGTGCGTATTCATGGCCAAAAAATGAGATCCAGTAAGCATTCATGGCCATAAAATCAAAAAAATTAAACTTTTTTTAATAAATAAAATCAAAAATATTTTTATTAAAACTTATTTTAGCCTAGAAGTATTCAAATTCCGCATTTTTAAACATCTCCGAACTCCATCACTCAAATTTTCTTTCTTGCTCTTAAAAAACTCAAAACTCACAAAAATTGAGAATAAGAATCAAATTTTTAGCTCCAAGAATTCTCTTTTGTGTCATTTTAATCAGCTGTGATTATTTTTATTTACATTTTCTTTTCTTTTTCTAGGTCAATGTGCTGAGACAAAACCTTGAATAAAAAAGTCTTATCACAATTGTTGTCTTTATAGTAAGCTCTGTGCTCAGTTATGCATTATTCATAATATTTATTAATGACATTTTAACAAAATTTATCATTCCGGACATCTTAGTAGTAAAAATGACCAAAAAACCATGTGCGCCGTGCGGTTCTGATCATAACTCAACATTGATGAGCTAAATCGGGCTCAAAATCGTGTGATGCAAATGATTTGTGGGATTTTATAATAAATATGACTAAAACCGCACGTAACACACAATTTGTAGAATTTCTTGATTAATGTATGTAAGGATCCATTAATTGAATCATTTACAGGCCAAAAGTGTACAAAGTAAACGATTCCATCCTCAACCACTTGATATTCACTCAATCAAAAAATTCTTCAGCAAAACTTGCACTAATCATTCAATCAAATGTCCTTGAACTTTACAACATCGATAAAGTAAATAATGATGGAAAATGGCATGTCATACCAGACTACACACTTCAAGTAAGTCAAGAAGGATTTAATGAAATTACACAAAGATTAACGTCAGTTGGTGTCATGAATCACATGATTCAGAAGTGTTTTGACAGGCAGAAGAGCATTTTGGATAAGAAACATTGGTCGGTTCTTGTGATTAATAATTTAGAATTTGGATTTTTCTATTTGGCTTGCATGCTGTGCATTTTGTTTTTTCAATTCACAGCACGAACCTCTTTTCTTTCTATGTCCAAATAAATCTCACAAATTTGATGTAAATTATTTTTTTTTATCATCCACAGCATGAAAATTCTGCATTTTAGTCAGTCACATGTTCACATTTATTTACTGGTTTTTGAGCGCGAAATTTAAATTTAAAAAAATTGAGAGCGACTCACAGCAGCCGAGCTGAGCCGCGAGAGCAAAAAAAAATATTTTCTCAGTTTCTTTTTCTCTTTTGATCAGTTCGGAGATTCTTGTTGCCAACTTGTTCAATATTTTTGAATTTTTATCGTTAAAATTGTTTTTGTGGATAAAAAAAAAAGATCAAAAAAGTGAAAAAAATTTTTTAAAAAGTTAAAAATTAAAATTTTGTGAAGAAAAGTGAAAAAATTGAATAAAAATTGTGAAATTGTGAAAGTCACGTAGCTGTGCTGATTATTTTGAGAAATTTTTGTGATTATTTGTGAGAGTTTTTGACTTTCGCGCGTGACTGAAAAAAAATGAAACTTTTGTGGATTTTTTTGGTGTTTTTGATTCAATCGGAATTTGGAGATTGCTATAAATGTGAATTTTATGTTGGTTATAACGTCTACACATGCAGCATAGAATCAACCTCAAATGTAGAAGAGGAACATGCTGATGGAAACAATGATGATGATGTTAAATACATTGAGTTTGTAGGAGACCGCAGTGAACATTTAACTGCACAGAATTTTGGTCCATTTTGTGAAAGATTTAAAAATGCGGAAAGGATTGACATTGAGAATTTAAAATCTGTCAACGAGGATTTGTTTCAACGATGCATGAATTTAAAGGAAATATGGATTTGGAAATCAGATATGGAAGAACTTCCAGAAAATTTATTTTCAAATCTCACAAAATTGACTTGGATTTATTTAAGCTGGAATAAATTAAAATCATTGCCAGAAAAAATCTTTTCAAACCAAAAAAATCTTGAAAAGTTGGACTTAGAATCAAATCAGATTTCTTGTTTACCGCCAAATATTTTTGATTCGCTCACAATGCTCAAGAAGTTAAGTCTTGGATGGAATAAAATTCAGTCATTGGATCCAAAATGGTTTGAAAGTCTTCATTCGTTAGAGACATTGGGTCTAAATGGAAACAATCTTCAAGATTTGCCAAAAAATGTTTTTAAAAATTTAAAAAAATTGGAAGAACTTAACTTGGATTGGAATCAACTGACAACAATTCATTCTGATTCATTTCCAATTCAAGGACATTTGAGAGGATTGGACTTAAATGGCAACAAAATCAGTTCAATTGATGAAAAAATCTTAAATCTTAAAAATCTCAATGAAGTGGATATGAGGGGAAGTATTTGTAGCGAGGAATGGATAAAAGAAAAACTCCAAAAATGCTTCGACAAATATCAACCACGTGTGGATCCAAGTAAGTTTAAAATTTCATTTAATGCTTGAAGATTAAAATATTTAAAAATATTTTTTTTTTTTTTAATTTTTCAGCGGTAAGTGACTTCATCAGGACATTTTAATCAATAAAAAATAAAACTAAGTTAAGTTAAATGTTTTGTGCGTGTCAAAAATCTTTTATCAAAAATCAGTAATTAAGCGAATTACGCTTCATGTGCATATTCACTCCGTTTACTAAATTCTCAATTGAATCAGCTTTTTTACATTTTTGGAACCCAACTTATAATGTTTTTGATCTTTTTATCATCCGCCCAAACTCTGAAGCTGTTTTACTAAACTTTAAAAATTTCATCCTCTTCATACTGCTTACCTATCTGGTCGAGAGGTAATGGTTTATATCTCAAAATTTAGGTATTTCGACCTAGTAGGTGAAAAATTTAGGCGGAATCCGCAAAATTTTATATTACACCCGTGGTGCCACCTACAAGGTTTCCATACAAAACCCATCCAAAACTCATTTTTGCTATAACTTTTTTTAACAGCACTAAAACAGAAAAAGTCTAGTCATTCTGACCCAGCCGAACATGCAAATGATTATTCAAAGTGGGATTAACTTTGTGGTTGGTCTGGTGGTCATTGGTGGGATGGAATAATTTATATAAAACAGTCCTTAAAATCATCTTTCCAACGATACCAAACATGATCCACTTTGTTTAAACTGTGAGTCAGGAAAATTAGTTGAAAGTTTAAATCCGTCGGATTTATTTTAATCCTTCTCTATTCGTTACACTTCGCAAAATAATGTCCAAATCATGTTGTTTCACAGGTCAACATTAAAAATGTTGTATTATTTTGTGTACCTTTGGCCCCTACCAAAGGGTACTTTAATGGTGTACCCCATACCCTTGGGGTAGAAACCCATCCCAGGAATTGACACCTTCATCAAGAAAAATAGGTATTTTAAATCATAAAGTTGTGCTAACTCTTAGATTAAAAGCTATAATTTTTCAATATATTCATTGAATGCCGTAAAATTGATTATTCATTATTTTTACTAATTTTAAAAGATGATAAAATGCGGAACGTTGGCTGGTAAAGTGTTTCTCATACATAAAGGAAATGTAACAGCTCCAAATGAATTCCCATGGTATGTAACAACTCATTTATGATTAAAATAACCTTAAGCTAATTCTCATGTCTTAAATAAAAGGAATGCTGCACTGTTAACCAATGACGGGACCTTATTTTGTGGAGGAACTGTTGTTTCAAGTCGACATGTTATCACTGGTAAGTTGTCTTCTAATCTAATTAAAGTTAGTCTTTCTAAAATGACTTTTTGATGATTTTTAAGCTGCTCATTGTATTGTGGGAAAAAAGGACTCACACAAATTCGATAAGTGCGATTTTTACGTCCAACTCGGTGTTCATGACTTCACAAAGTACTGGCTGAATGAAGAAGGACGAAATGGAATGACTGTAAAATCAATTTTTATTCATCCCGACTGGAATGTTGAAGTTGAATTTAGCGATGCTGACATTGCTGTGCTGGAACTTGTCAACGAAATCCCATTCAGCAAGTACGTTCGACCAATTTGCCTCCCAGATGTTGACTCACCTGTTGCCAATTCTACTAATGGAACTGCTGTTGGATTTGGAATCACCGAAAATGGAAGAACTTCTGAAGTCCTAAAAAAACTTCAAATTCCAATTTACACCTACAAAAACTGCACAAAACACAGCCCGGATCACAGATATATTGCCGGTCCAAGATCATTTTGCGGAGGCTATGCTGACGGTTCTGGAGTTTGTTCTGGTGATTCTGGAGGTGGAGTTTATGTTAATTATAGAAATGCTTTTTACTTGCGAGGCGTTGTTTCAATATCTTTACCAAGCACAACTGGTGAATGTGACGTTGACAGGGAAGCAGTTTTTACGGATGTTCCAAAGTTTTATGGCTGGATAAAAAGTGCTGGAATTGATGAACATGCTTACAACAGGAATTTAGGATAAAAAGTGTCAGCATCAACAGACTTATTTGGAGGTAAATTTAGTTCTAAAACTTATTTCTTATTCTCTGGTGTGGGTTTCAAGGGTAAACCCTTAAGGATCCCGTCATGAGAGTTTGAGCCCCTGTAGGAAAATTTTGAGCCGTGTTCTCGCTGAAGTTTGAAATCGCAAGTGAGAGCAAGGCTCAAAAATTTCCCACAGGGACTCAAACGATCTTGGCTTCGCCTCTGGGTAACTTATCCTAGGATATTTCATCATAAAATATTTCACAGTTAAACCCTTAGCGTGTATCCTAGAAACCTTGCCCTGTAATTTATAAACTTTATATTTTACTAGTGTTTTGGGGCCCGTCACGGGCCCCGTTGCGGGCCCGTTGCATTTGTCTTAAAGCTATCGGACATCTCATTTATAAAAAAAAAAAATGTGTGGCAGTGGAAATTTTGGATAAACTGTGCTCCACTTGACTTTGTTTCACTTTGCATTGCTGATCAAAGCGTAGCGAAGCTTTGCTGACCCGATGGAGATTTAATCTTCAATCTTATGCAAAGCGAAGCTTTGCTGACCCGATTGAGCCTTAATCTTCAATCTTATGCAAAGCGAAGCTTTGCTGACCCGATTGAGCCTTAATCTTCAATCTTATGCAAAGCGAAGCTTTGCTGACCCGATGGAGACTTAATCTTCAATCTTATGCAAAGCGAAGCTTTGCTGACCCGATGGAGACTTAATCTTCAATCTTATGCAAAGCGAAGCTTTGCTGACCCGATTGAGCCTTAATCTTCAATCTTATGCAAAGCGAAGCTTTGCTGACCCGATGGAGACTTAATCTTCAATCTTATGCAAAGCGAAGCTTTGCTGACCCGATGGAGACTTAATCTTCAATCTTATGCAAAGCGAAGCTTTGCTGACCCGATGGAGACTTAATCTTCAATCTTATGCAAAGCGAAGCTTTGCTGACCCGATTGAGCCTTAATCTTCAATCTTATGCAAAGCGAAGCTTTGCTGACCCGATGGAGACTTAATCTTCAATCTTATGCAAAGCGAAGCTTTGCTGACCCGATGGAGACTTAATCTTCAATCTTATGCAAAGCGAAGCTTTGCTGACCCGATGGAGACTTAATCTTCAATCTTATGCAAAGCGAAGCTTTGCTGACCCGATTGAGCCTTAATCTAAATTCTTATGCAAAGCGAAGCTTTGCTGACCCGATGGAGACTTAATCTTCAATCTTATGCAAAGCGAAGCTTTGCTGACCCGATGGAGACTTAATCTTCAATCTTATGCAAAGCGAAGCTTTGCTGACCCGATGAAGACTTAATCTTCAATCTTATGCAAAGCGAAGCTTTGCTGACCCGATGGAGACTTAATTAATCTTATGCAAAGCGAAGCTTTGCTGACCCGATGGAGACTTAATTAATCTTATGCAAAGCGAAGCTTTGCTGACCCGATGGAGACTTAATCTTCAATCTTATGCAAAGCGAAGCTTTGCTGACCCGATGAAGACTTAATCCTCAATCTTATGCAAAGCGAAGCTTTGCTGACCCGATTGAGCCTTAATCTTCAATCTTATGCAAAGCAAAGCTTTGCTGACCCGATTGAGCCTTAATCTTCAATCTTATGCAAAGCGAAGCTTTGCTGACCCGATCGAGACTTAATCTTCAATCTTATGCAAAGCGAAGCTTTGCTGACCCGATGGAGACTTAATCTTCAATCTTATGCAAAGCGAAGCTTTGCTGACCCGATTGAGCCTTAATCTTCAATCTTATGCAAAGCAAAGCTTTGCTGACCCGATGGAGACTTAATCTTCAATCTTATGCAAAGCGAAGCTTTGCTGACCCGATTGAGACTTAATCTTCAATCTTATGCAAAGCGAAGCTTTGCTGACCCGATCGAGACTTAATCTTCAATCTTATGCAAAGCGAAGCTTTGCTGACCCGATGAAGACTTAATCCTCAATCTTATGCAAAGCGAAGCTTTGCTGACCCGATTGAGCCTTAATCTTCAATCTTATGCAAAGCAAAGCTTTGCTGACCCGATGGAGACTTAATCTTCAATCTTATGCAAAGCGAAGCTTTGCTGACCCGATTGAGACTTAATCCTCAATCTTATGCAAAGCGAAGCTTTGCTGACCCGATGGAGACTTAATCTTCAATCTTATGCAAAGCGAAGCTTTGCTGACCCGATTGAGACTTAATCCTCAATCTTATGCAAAGCGAAGCTTTGCTGACCCGATGAAGACTTAATCTTCAATCTTATGCAAAGCGAAGCTTTGCTGACCCGATCGAGACTTAATCTTCAATCTTATGCAAAGCGAAGCTTTGCTGACCCGATGAAGACTTAATCTTCAATCTTATGCAAAGCGAAGCTTTGCTGACCCGATGGAGACTTAATCTTCAATCTTATGCAAAGCGAAGCTTTGCTGACCCGATTGAGCTTTAATCTTCAATCTTATGCAAAGCGAAGCTTTGCTGACCCGATGGAGACTTAATCTTCAATCTTATGCAAAGCGAAGCTTTGCTGACCCGATGAAGACTTAATCTTCAATCTTATGCAAAGCGAAGCTTTGCTGACCCGATGGAGACTTAATCTTCAATCTTATGCAAAGCGAAGCTTTGCTGACCCGATTGAGACTTAATCCTCAATCTTATGCAAAGCGAAGCTTTGCTGACCCGATGAAGACTTAATCTTCAATCTTATGCAAAGCGAAGCTTTGCTGACCCGATGGAGACTTAATCTTCAATCTTATGCAAAGCGAAGCTTTGCTGACCCGATGGAGACTTAATCCTCAAAAAGCCTTGACTGTTTCTATGAAATCTAAAATAGCAGTCAAAGATTTCAATCTTTCAATGATTTGAGCGTTCGCGCGTCAGCGCGAACGCGAAAATTTTAGATTATTAAGAATTACGTATTTGAGAAGAATTCACATGATTCATCATTCACATGATCCACTACCCAAATTTTGGCCAAATTTTATCCACATGCCAAACTTCAGTTAAGAAAACTTTAACAGCTCGGTACAGGACAAAAATTACGTAATCTAACCTCAAATAACTTCAAAATCCAAAAGAAGGAATGCTGACTATTTACTCACTATCCATATGACCCACAATTCAAAAATCAGCTCATAAGACCTCAGCAGATCACTTTAATTGCTAAAATTGCGATTCTAACCTCAAACAGCATCAAAATTCAAAAGTAGGTATACGGCCTTTTTACTCATCGCCCAATCGTTCTACATGCCAAATTTTAGCTCATAAGACCTTAACAGTTCACTGTAGCACAAAAAATACACATTCTAACCTCAAATAATCTAAAAATCAAAAGTAGATATACAGCCTATTTACTTATTACCCACATGATCCGCGTGCTAAATTTTATCTTCAAAGATCTTAACAGTTCACTACATTACAAAAAATCCGAATTCTAACCTCAAATAACCTCAAAATTCAAAAATGACCACACAGTCCTTTTACTTGCTACCCACATGATACACGTGCCAAATTTCAGCCTAAAATACTCTAACTGATCACTGAAACATAAAAAATACGAATTCTAACCTCACATAACCTCAAAATCCAAAATGAGTATACAGTCTTTTTAATCATAGCATGTGCTAATCATGAAAAGTCATTTCCCACAATATAATACCAAAAAAACTTCGAATAGAATGAAATCGAAAATAACCGTCAAAAAATATTTAAATTTTGATCACGGAATCACGCAATCAGCATTTTAGGTTTTTATAGTATTGATTTAATTTATTGAATTTATTTTTATTTATTTTTAGACGAAACTTGGCTTTTGACATGGACAATCTGGAAATTCAACAAAATTTGATGCTCGAGGTCTTTAAACTTCTACCTTTTTACTAATAAACTATACATCTAAGGTTAAGAAATATTTCGAGCAGTTCATCCCAAAAATATTGCAAAAGTTTAATCTTTTTTATAAATTTTTAATTTTTTTATATTTTTTAAAGTTTCATTTTTTTTCAATTTTGCATTTAACATTCAGCAAGATTTTTTTTTATGAAACTTAATATATTTTTTTTTTTACATAATTTAGCATTTATAATGTGATGTAAATTCTCTTTTTCTAAATTTTTTAAATAAAATTCTTACTTTTGCAAAAAAAAATTACTTTTAATTGGTTCTAAAAATTTAATTTTCCAGTCCGTCCAAAAGATCAACTCATTAAAGTGATCAAGACTGCAAAAAATACAAAAAGTTATCTGCAATGATTTTCTTTAGATGTTTAAAAAGCGTTTAGCATATTCTGGTACAACTAACTCCAGTATGAAATGCTAAAATGGAGATGAAAGCGCATTTTCCACGTAAAGCAGATAAACCGGAAATAAATTTTAACAAAATTAAGAAAAAAATGAGCTCGCTGGATGCATTTGTGACCATAAAGTGAGATCCAGCGCATTCATGTCCGAAAACTAGGATCCAGTAAACGTTAATGGCCATAAAATGAGATCCAGTAAGCATTCGTGGCCATTAAATGAGATCCAGTGAGCATTCATGGCCGAAAAAATGAGATCCAGTGAGCATTCATGGCCATAAAGTGAGATCCAGAAAGCATTCGTGGCCATTAAATGAGATCCAGTGAGCATTCATGGCCGAAAAAATGAGATCCAGAAAGCATTCTTGGCCATAAAATGAGATCCAGTAAGAATTCTTGGCCAAAAAATGAGATCCAGTGAGCATTCATGACCATTAAATGAGATCCAGCGCATTCATGTCCGAAAACTAGGATCCAGTAAACGTTAATGGCCATAAAATGAGATCCAGTAAGCATTCATGCCCATTAAATGAGAACCAGTGAGCATTCATGGCCAAAATATGAGATCCAGTGAGCATTCATGGCCGAAAAAATGAGATCCAGAAAGCATTCTTGGCCATAAAATGAGATCCAGTAAGAATTCTTGGCCAAAAAATGAGATCCAGTAAGCATTCATGACCATTAAATGAGATCCAGTGAGCATTCATGACCATTAAATGAGATCCAGTGAGCATTCATGGCCAAAATATGAGATCCAGTGAGCATTAATGGCCAAAAAATGAGATCCAGTAAGCATTCATGGCCAATAAATGAGATCCAGAAAGCATTCGTGGCCATTAAATGAGATCCAGTGAGCATTCATGGCCAAGAAATGAGATCCAGTAAGCATTCGTGGCCTAAAATGAGATCCAGGAAGCATTTATGGCCAAAAAATGAGATCCAATAAACATTTATGGCCGAAAAATGAGATCCAATGAGCATTCATGGCCAAGAAATGAGATCCAGTAAGCATTCGTGGCCTAAAATGAGATCCAGGAAGCATTTATGGCCAAAAAATGAGATCCAGTAAACATTTATGGCCGAAAAATGAGATCCAATGAGCATTAATGGTCAAAAAGTGAGATCCTGTAAGCATTCATGGCCAAAAAATAAGATCCTGTAAGCATTAATGGTCAAAAAGTGAGATCCAGTTAGTATTCATGGCCATAAAATAAGATCTAGTAAGCATTCGTGGACTAAAATGAGATCCAGGAAGCATTCATTGTCGAAAAATAAGATCCAGTGAGCATTAATGGCCATAAAGTGAGATCCAGTGCGTATTCATGGCCAAAAAATGAGATCCAGTAAGCATTCATGGCCATAAAATCAAAAAAATTAAACTTTTTTTAATAAATAAAATCAAAAATATTTTTATTAAAACTTATTTTAGCCTAGAAGTATTCAAATTCCGCATTTTTAAACATCTCCGAACTCCATCACTCAAATTTTCTTTCTTGCTCTTAAAAAACTCAAAACTCACAAAAATTGAGAATAAGAATCAAATTTTTAGCTCCAAGAATTCTCTTTTGTGTCATTTTAATCAGCTGTGATTATTTTTATTTACATTTTCTTTTCTTTTCTAGGTCAATGTGCTGAGACAAAACCTTGAATAAAAAAGTCTTATCACAATTGTTGTCTTTATAGTAAGCTCTGTGCTCAGTTATGCATTATTCATAATATTTATTAATGACATTTTAACAAAATTTATCATTCCGGACATCTTAGTAGTAAAAATGACCAAAAACCATGTGCGCCGTGCGGTTCTGATCATAACTCAACATTGATGAGCTAAATCGGGCTCAAAATCGTGTGATGCAAATGATTTGTGGGATTTTATAATAAATATGACTAAAACCGCACGTAACACACAATTTGTAGAATTTCTTGATTAATGTATGTAAGGATCCATTAATTGAATCATTTACAGGCCAAAAGTGTACAAAGTAAACGATTCCATCCTCAACCACTTGATATTCACTCAATCAAAAAATTCTTCAGCAAAACTTGCACTAATCATTCAATCAAATGTCCTTGAACTTTACAACATCGATAAAGTAAATAATGATGGAAAATGGCATGTCATACCAGACTACACACTTCAAGTAAGTCAAGAAGGATTTAATGAAATTACACAAAGATTAACGTCAGCTGGTGTCATGAATCACATGATTCAGAAGTGTTTTGACAGGCAGAAGAGCATTTTGGATAAGAAACATTGGTCGGTTCTTGTGATTAATAATTTAGAATTTGGATTTTTCATTTGGCTTGCATGCTGTGCATTTTGTTTTTTCAATTCACAGCACGAACCTCTTTTCTTTCTATGTTCAAATAAATCTCACAAATTTGCTATAAATTATCTTTTTTATCATCCACAGCATGAAAATTCTGCATTTTAGTCAGTCACATGTTCACATTTATTTACTGGTTTTTGAGCGCGAAATTTAAATTTAAAAAATTGAGAGCGACTCACAGCAGCCGAGTCGAGCCGCGAGAGCCAAAAAAAATATTTTTTCAGTCACTTTTTCTCTTTTGATCAGTTCGGAGATTCTTTTGCCAACTTGTTCAATATTTTTGAATTTTTATCGTTAAAACTGTTTTTGTGGATAAAAAAAAAAATCAAAATAGTGAAAAAAATTTTGTTAAAAACTTGAAAAATTAAAATTTTGTGAAGAAAAGTGAAAAAAATTGAATAAAAATTGTGAAATTGTGAAAGTCACGTAGCTGTGCTGATTAATTTGAGAAATTTTTCGTGATAATTTGTGAGAGTTTTTAACTTTCGCGCGTGATTGAAAAAAATGAAACTTTTGTGGATTTTTTTGGTGTTTTTGATTCAATCGAAATTTGGAGATTGCTGGAAGTGTGAATTTTATGTTGGTTATAACGTCTACACATGCAGCATAGAATCAACCTCAAATGTAGAAGAGGAACATGCTGATGGAAACAATGATGATGATGTTAAATACATTGAGTTTGTAGGAGACCGCAGTGAACATTTAACTGCACAGAATTTTGGTCCATTTTGTGAAAGATTTAAAAATGCGGAAAGGATTGACATTGAGAATTTAAAATCTGTCAACGAGGATTTGTTTCAACGATGCATGAATTTAAAGGAAATATGGATTTGGAAATCAGATATGGAAGAACTTCCAGAAAATTTATTTTCAAATCTCACAAAATTGACTTGGATTTATTTAAGCTGGAATAAATTAAAATCATTGCCAGAAAAAATCTTTTCAAACCAAAAAAATCTTGAAAAGTTGGACTTAGAATCAAATCAGATTTCTTGTTTACCGCCAAATATTTTTGATTCGCTCACAATGCTCAAGAAGTTAAGTCTTGGATGGAATAAAATTCAGTCATTGGATCCAAAATGGTTTGAAAGTCTTCATTCGTTAGAGACATTGGGTCTAAATGGAAACAATCTTCAAGATTTGCCAAAAAATGTTTTTAAAAATTTAAAAAATTGGAAGAACTTAACTTGATTGGAATCAACTGACAACAATTCATTCTGATTCATTTCCAATTCAAGGACATTTGAGAGGATTGGACTTAAATGGCAACAAAATCAGTTCAATTGATGAAAAAATCTTAAATCTTAAAAATCTCAATGAAGTGGATATGAGGGGAAGTATTTGTAGCGAGGAATGGATAAAAGAAAAACTCCAAAAATGCTTCGACAAATATCAACCACGTGTGGATCCAAGTAAGTTTAAAATTTCATTTAATGCTTGAAGATTAAAATATTTAAAAATATTTTTTTTTTTTTTAATTTTTCAGCGGTAAGTGACTTCATCAGGACATTTTAATCAATAAAAAATAAAACTAAGTTAAGTTAAATGTTTTGTGCGTGTCAAAAATCTTTAATCAAAAATCAGTAATTAAGCGGATTACGCTTCATGTGCATATTCACTCCGTTTACTAAATTCTCAATTGAATCAGCCTTTTTACATTTTTGAACTCAACTTGTAACGTTTTTGAACTTTTTATCTTCCGCACAAGCTCTGAAGTTGTTTTTGTACACTTTAAAATTTTTGTCCCCTTCATACTCCTTACCTATCTGGTCGAGAGGTAATGGTTCATATCTCAAAATTTAGGTATTTCGACCTAGTAGGTGAAAAATTTAGGCGGAATCCGCAAAATTTTATATTACACCCGTGGTGCCACCTACAAGGTTTCCATACAAAACCCATCCAAAACTCATTTTTGCTATAACTTTTTTTAACAGCACTAAAACAGAAAAAGTCTAGTCATTCTGACCCAGCCGAACATGCAAATGATTATTCAAAGTGGGATTAACTTTGTGGTTGGTCTGGTGGTCATTGGTGGGATGGAATAATTTATATAAAACAGTCCTTAAAATCATCTTTCCAACGATACCAAACATGATCCACTTTGTTTAAACTGTGAGTCAGGAAAATTAGTTGAAAGTTTAAATCCGTCGGATTTATTTTAATCCTTCTCTATTCGTTACACTTCGCAAAATAATGTCCAAATCATGCCGCTCACAGGTCAACATTAAAAATGTTGTATTATTTTGTGTACCTTTGGCCCCCTACCAAAGGGTACTTTAATGGTGTACCCCATACCCTTGGGGTAGAAACCCATCCCAGGAATTGACACCTTCATCAAGAAAAATAGGTATTTTAAATCATAAAGTTGTGCTAACTCTTAGATTAAAAGCTATAATTTTTCAATATATTCATTGAATGCCGTAAAATTGATTATTCATTATTTTTACTAATTTTAAAAGATGATAAAATGCGGAACGTTGGCTGGTAAAGTGTTTCTCATACATAAAGGAAATGTAACAGCTCCAAATGAATTCCCATGGTATGTAACAACTCATTTATGATTAAAATAACCTTAAGCTAATTCTCATGTCTTAAATAAAAGGAATGCTGCACTGTTAACCAATGACGGGACCTTATTTTGTGGAGGAACTGTTGTGTCAAGTCGACATGTTGTTACTGGTAAGTTGTCTTCTAATCTGATTAAAGTCTTTCTAAAATGACTTTTTGATGATTTTTTAGCTGCTCATTGTATTGTGGGAAAAAAGGACTCACACAAATTCGATAAGTGCGATTTTTACGTCCAGCTCGGTGTTCATGACTTCACAAAGGACTGGGAAGAAGGACGAAATGGAATGGCTGTAAAATCAATTTTTATTCATCCTGATTGGAATGTTGAAGTTGAACTTAGCGATGCTGACATTGCTGTGCTGGAACTTGTCAACGAAATCCCATTCAGCAAGTACGTTCGACCAATTTGCCTTCCGGATGTTGACTCACCTGTTGCCAATTCTACTAATGGAACTGCTGTTGGATTTGGAATCACTGAAAATGGAAGAACTTCTGAAGTCCTAAAAAAACTTCAAATTCCAATTTACACCTACAAAAACTGCACAAAACACAGCCCGGATCACAGATATATTGCCGGTCCAAGATCATTTTGCGGAGGCTATGCTGACGGTTCTGGAGTTTGTTCTGGTGATTCTGGAGGTGGAGTTTATGTTAATTATAGAAATGCTTTTTACTTGCGAGGCGTTGTTTCAATATCTTTACCAAGCACAACTGGTGAATGTGACGTTGAAAGAGAAGCAGTTTTTACGGATGTTCCAAAGTTTTATGGCTGGATAAAAAGTGCTGGAATTGATGAACATGCATCAAACAGGAATTTAGGATAAAAAGTGTCAGCATCAACAGACTTATTTGGAGGTAAATTTAGTTCTAAAATTTATATTTTTTTCTCTGGTGTGGGTTTCAAGGGTAAACCCTTAAGGGTTCCGTCATGAGAGTTTGAGCCCCTGTAGGAAAATTTTGAGCCGTGTTCTCGCTGAAGTTTGAAATCGCAAGTGAGAGCAAGGCTCAAAAATTTCCCACAGGGACTCAAACGATCTTGGCTTCGCCTCTGGGTAACTTATCCTAGGATATTTCATCATAAAATATTTCACAGTTAAACCCTTAGCGTGTATCCTAGAAACCTTGCCCTGTAATTTATAAACTTTATATTAGCTTCCGCGCAAGCTCGGAAGCTGTTTTGGTACACTTTGAAAATTTTGTCCCCGTCATACTGCTTACCTATCTGGTCGAGAGGTAATGGTTCATATCTCAAAATTTAGGTATTTTAGTCTAGTGTGGGGGAAATTTTGTCGCTTGACCCAAAAATTTAATCTATGACCGTGGTGCCACCTACAAGTTTTCCATACAAAACCTATAGAAAACTCATTTTTATTATAACTTTTTTTAACAGCAATAAAATGAAAAAATTCTGGTACTTTAAATGTTTCAAATATTTTTTAGAATTTTTTGGCACAAAAATCTAAATTTTAAAACCTCATCCTGAACCAGCAGAACATGTATGAGGTTATTTAAAAATGGATTAACTTTGTGGTTGGTCTGGTGGTCATGGGTGGGGGAGATTTGGAATGAAGTAATTTTTATAAAATAGCCCTTAAAATTACCTTTCTAACGATACCAAACATGACCTACTTTGGTTAAACTGTGAGTCAGGAAAATTAGTTGAAAGTTTAAATCCGTCGGATTTATTTTAATCCTTCCTTATTAGTTACACTTCGCAAAATAATGTCCCCATCATGCCGCTCACAGGTCAACATTAAATGTAATAAATTATATATCGTTGGAAAGCTACGGAGGTCTAGTGTGGGGGAAATTTTGTCGCTTGGCATGAAACTCTACTGTTGTTGAGAAATAGCATGAAATGTGTTTAATCCAACTGGCTTAAATTTAAATCCATCGGATTTAACACAAAACCCCCTCATTCAAAATTTTTTCAAAACTTTTTTTTATGAATGCACATCAAATTAAAGGTAAAAAATAGAAGAATTTTATGAAATAAACAGTTTTATAAAAAAATTTAAATTTTAGGAGAATTGAGCCTTCTAAGAGTTAATCCCGACTCAATTTTAATCCATGTGTGAGGATTAAAATTTCGAAATTTAACGAATTTTACTTTTTTCACTCGAAATTTTTACAAAATGATTAGAAATGACTAAAAATAGCTAAATAAAGCTAAAATTGAAGAAAAAATATATTTTGAGCTTTGATTGGTAGCAGTTGGATTTAATCAAGATTTTAATAAAGCAGCTTATTTAAATTTAATCCAAATCGATTGATTTGAGATTTTTTGTTCATAATTGATCATTTTTGACATATTTTGACTTATTTTAACGTTTCTGGACATTTCTTGACAAATCGAGCTGAATTTAGTGGTTTAAGCGTTCACATTAAATTTAATCCGAGTAGTTGGTTTAAAAAATTTAAAATGAAATTAAAGTTTAAGATTTATCTAAATTCAATCAAAATTTCATTGAAATGGTTTAAAATCTGTAAAATTAGCAAAAAATAAAAATATAAGAAAAAATTAAATCTGCGACCCGATGGAATCCTAATCTTCAAACTTATGCAAAGTGAAGCTTTGCTGACCCGATGGAATCCTAATCTTCAAACTTATGCAAAGCGGAGCTTTGCTGACCCGATGGAATCCTAATCTTCAAACTAATACAAAGCGAAGCTTTGCTGACCCGATGGAGTCCTAATCTTCAAACTTATGCAAAGCGAAGCTTTGCTGACCCGATCGAATCCTAATCTTCAAAATTATGCAAAGCGAAGCTTTGCTGACCCGATGGAGTCCTAATCTTCAATCTTATGCAAAGCGAAGCTTTGCTGACCCGATGGAGTCCTAATCTTCAATCTTATGCAAAGCGAAGCTTTGCTGACCCGATGGAGTCCTAATTTTCAATCTTATGCAAAGCGAAGCTTTGCTGACTCGATGGAGTAATAATCTTCAATCTTATGCAAAGCGAAGCTTTGCTGACCCGATGGAGTCCTAATTTTCAATCTTATGCAAAGCGAAGCTTTGCTGACCCGATGGAGTAATAATCTTCAATCTTATGCACCCGATGGAGTCCTAATCTTTAAACTTCTGCAAAGCGAAGCTTTGCTGATCCGATGGAATCCTAATCTTCAATCTTATGCAAAGCGAAGCTTTGCTGACCCGATGGAGTCCTAATTTTCAATCTTATGCAAAGCGAAGCTTTGCTGACCCGATAGTCGAACGCGGAAGCTATTGACTTTCTACGTAAGTCGTGTTTTTTATTTATTGAATTTATTTTTATTTATTTTTAGACGAAACTTGGCTTTTGATATGGACAATCTGGAAATTCAACAAAATTTGATGCTCGAGGTCTTTAAACTTCTACCTTTTTACTAATAAACTTTACATCTAAGGTTAAGAAATATTTCGAGCAGTTCATCACAAAAATATTGCAAAAGTTTAACTTTTTTTAATTTTTTTATTATTTTAAATTTTTAAAAGTTTCATTTTTTTTTTAATTTTGCCAAACATTCTGGAAGATTTTTTTTTATGAAACTCAATTTAATAATTTATGATTTTTTTAATAATTTAGCATTTAAAATGTAATGTAAATTCTTTCCTTTTCCAAATTTTTTAAATAAAATTCTTACTTTTGCAAAAAAAAAAAAAATAATTTTAGTTGGTTCTAAAAATTTGAGTTTCCAGTTCGTCCGAATGGTCAACATCGCACAAACTCATCAAAGTGATCAAGACTGCAAAAAGTAAAAAAAACTAGCTGGCATTATCTTCTTGGAATGTCTAGACAGCATTTGACAGATTCTTTCACAACGAACTCCTGTAAAAAAAGCTCTAAATGAGATTTCCACTGCCATTTACAAAAACTTTAAGATCCTTCCTCATTATTGGTGTATAACCCAAGGATATATCTTAAAAGCTCACCCCAGACATCCAACACATCAAGTATTGAGGACCACAAGAAGCAGTGTTGTCCCCAACTCACTACAACATCTTTACGTATAACAACAGACAACATCGCACTTTTACAGATGATCCAGCATTCTTCAAACCCGGAATTAAATTTTAAAAAAATTAAGCAAATTGAGATCCAGTAAACATTCATGGCCATTAAAAGTTAGATCCAGTCATAAGGAATCAAAAAAGTACCGAAAAAAGAATTCGACCTCTGATGGGATTTGAACCGAAGAAGGATGAATTTTTGAAAAAGTCAACATTTTAGTGTATTCGACCACACTAACACATACAAAGAAATGCAATTTTGGCACTTTTTATGCTGGTTCCAGCAGAGGAAGTGACCATTCGTGCTGATTTTTTCGCCAGCTCTAGCCAGACATACTACACACATTTTAAGCCAAAAACCGCATCAAAAAAGCTTAAACCCTAGGAGGAGATAGCTCTACAGACGGACAGACGGATGGACAGATGGACGGACAAAGTGCGGACAATAGCGTCCTTTTCCCAAGAGGAAAATGCACTAAAAAATTAAGCATCAAATTTGAAATTGTAAATCAATTAATTTTTTTTTTGTGTCGTGCTTGACGAGACATTAAACTAGTGTCAATAGCTAGGGGCTTAGCCAAAAGGATCAGGGCACCTCCCCTCAAAAGAGCTTTGAACCGTGCTCTCGCTGCGGCGCAAAACTCGTAAGGAAGTAGGTGTGTTGACCCTCCAAGAAGTAGAAACAATTGCAAACTTTTTCTGTTAAATTTTGGAATAATGGAGAAAGATTAATGTTGACAACAAAGTTAATGTTAATCATTAAAAATTCTTAAAAAGCCGAATTAAAAATAAGTCATAATTTGACTTCAAAGGTCTGCAAACATGAAAAAATTTCAAGAACCGTGTGCCGCACACGATTTTGGTCATGATTTGACTTCAAAGGTCTGCAAACATTAAAAAATGTCACAAACCGTGTGCCGCACACGATTTTGGTCATGATTTAACTTCAAAGGTCTGCAAACATGAAAAAATGTCACGAACCGTGTGCTGCGTGCGGTTTTGGTCATGATTTGACTTCAAACGTCTGCAAACATGAAAAAATGTCATAAACCGTGTGCCGCACACGATTTAGGTAATTTTCTGCTACCAAAGCATACTTTAATGAAAAAAATCATAAATTTTGCTTAATTTCTTTAACATCCAACCAACCAAACGGTTGCAACTGCCACTAAAAATTCAAACTAAAAACTCAAAGCAACGCTTCATTTTTTTTCTTTTTTTTTCAACCTCAGTGTGCATTGAAATATTTTGTAAACAAAAAATTAAAACTGATGTAATAAAGTGAAAGTTTCATCAAAAATCACAATTTTCTTATCAAAATTATCAAATTAAACAATGAGGAAGCTCCTAATAAGTTTCTATAAAAAGACAGCACAAGTTGTCAACGATCAACACACAGCATTATTTGGAAAATATCTTCTTTTAACCAACACAGTATCGAGTGGATTTTTAATGTACATTGGTGAATATTTTGCACAAAGAATTGAAAATTCAAAAAAATTGGAAGTGCTGAATGAAACTGAATATGACAAGGAGAAAATGAAGCAATTGGCAGTTGTTGGATTGAGTCAGGGTCCATTGCATCATTATACGTACTTGTGGATGGAACGGTTGTTGCCTGGCAATGCGAAATCAACAATTGTGAAGAAAATTATGAGTGATCAGGTGGGTTGGATGTAAGTCGTGTGCTGCGTGCGGTTTATGGCGTTTTTTCATGTTTGTAGACCTTTGAAGTCAAATCATGACCAAAACCGTGTGCGGCACACGGTTCATGACATTTTTTTGGAAAAAGTACAAAAATTTTTTTCAGAGATCGAAGCCGACATTTTCGGCTTATTTCATTTTTTACACTTTTTGATAAAATTAAGCTATCTACAAAGTATTTTAGATATTCTAACTATTCTTTGGGTCATTTTCTATGATTCTGAGTCATATTTGATAAGATTAGAAGTGTATTAAGCTCAAAATTTAACTTTTAAATTTGTTAAGCCGATAAATAAGCCGCGGCTTATTTCTCGGCTTAACAAACTTAAAAGTTAAATTTTGAGTTTAATACACTTCTAATCTTATCAAATATGACTCAGAATCATAGAAAATGACCCAAAGAATAGTTAGAATATCAAAAATACTTTGTAGATAGCTTAATTTTATCAAAAAGTGTAAAAAATGAAATAAGCCGAAAATGTCGGCTTCGATCTCTGATTTTTTTAATAAAATTTTTAATATTGCATTTCCAGATCATCGTCTCGCCAGTCTTCATCCTGCACTACTTCTACACATCGTATTTCCTTGAAGGTCGAAAAGTGACTGAAACCAATGAATTGTTAAAGGATAAATTTCTAAAAGTTTATGTCGCTGACTGGCTCGTGTGGCCAGCAACACAATTTATCAACTTCCAATTTGTGCCATTGCAGTATCGAGTGCTTTACATCAACATGATTACAATGTTTTACAATATTTTCTTGTGTTATGTTAAAAATGAGCGGAAGCACTGAAAAATGAAATTTTTTTGTGTACTTAATTAATTTCAATAAAAATAGTCAAAATTTGGGGTTTTTTGGTTGGTTGCGGAATGTTTTAATTAAATTGTAAATTAATAAATTATTTCGAATAAAATTTAGGAAATTTGGAAATATCAGTTTTTTAAATTAAAGTCTTAAGTCAAGTAGATTCTAAAAGTCAAGTAGTTTCTAAAGTCAAGTATGTTCTTAAGTCAATTAGATTCTAAAAGTCAAATATGTTCTTAAGTCAAGTAAATTCCAAAAGTCAAGTAGGTTCTAAGAGTCAAGTAGATTCTAAAAGTCAAGTAGATTCTAAAAGTCAAGTAGGTTCTAAAAGTCAAGTAGATTCTAAAAGTCAAGTAGATTCTAAAAGTCAAGTAGGTTCTAAAAGTCAAGTAGATTCTAAAAGTCAAGTAGATTCTAAAAGTCAAGTAGATTCTAAAAGTCAAGTAGATTCTAAAAGTCAAGTAGGTTCTTAAAGTCAAGTAGATACTAAAAGTCAAGGAGATTTTAAAAGTCAAGTAGGTTCTAAAAGTCAAGCAGGTTCTAAAAGTCAAGTATGTTCCAAAAATGTTCAAAAATTTCAAAAAATGCTCACAAAATGATGCTGGGTTATAATGCCAGAAAATATAAGGCCAGATACAAAATTTATACTCAAACAAAATATAAATCCAGAACATAAGGCCAGATATAATTGTATGTGGCCTTATATTTTGCAAGTGTAAAACATAAGTCCACATAAATTTGCTTCTGGACTTAAATTTGTTTAGTGTAAATATAAGCCCAGGAACATTTATATGTGGACTTATATTTACACAGTGTAATTTAATTCCAGAAAATCTAAAATCTCTGGACTTATTTTATTTTTTTGCAATTGAAAATTTTCCTTATTTTTTTATTTTTCGTTCTGTATTTTTAAATTTCTCTTACCAATTTTAGACTGAAATGGCTTTTTTAAGATAAAATTTGAATTTTGAGCTTAAATTTGGTATGTGTAAAGACACTTTTGCTACAACAATTTAGTTTCTTTTAACACCTGATCAGCATGGCATTATTTTTATAGTATTTTTTGTGACACTTTTTGACACCAAATTCGTTTTTGGTATTGTATTGAGCAGGTAGACCAAAAATTAACTTTTACTATTTTCAATTCTAATCTGCAAAGATTTTTTCAATCTATTAAATTGTGGCTGAGTTACTGCCATTTTAGTGACCATTCAGGTACACAAAAAATTGATTTATAAAGTAAAAATTTTCAATATTTTTTAAAATAAATCTTTGAAAATGATCATTTTATATTTTAGTTCAAATTTATAAAATTAAGGTTCTTGCTGTTTTTTTGAAAATTTGGAAATTCCGAAAGTGAGATTATTTATTTTCTACCTGTTACGTTTGTTTAATTATTTTTATGAATGAGTTCATTTTAAAGGAATTTGTTAGGATGTAATTTCTTGAAATTCCAAAAAAAATTTAAGAAGTAAGTAAAAAGGTAAACAATCTCAGTTTCAGATTTTTTAAAATTTTAAAAGGAAAATGAAAACAAAAAAAAAAAATGCGAAAAACTAAGAAACTTGGGAAAGTTTTCAATTGGTGCGTTTTAAAAAATGAAAAAAAAAAAAAAATGAGATTAGATTTGAAATAAAAAGTGTATTGAAGGTCTTATATGTAGGTATTTACTATGAAATATTATTGTCCTAGCTTTACTGGAAGTTGGTTTTAAATTTTCAAATCAATTTCTTGATGAATATAATTTAATATAACAGGATAGAAGAACGAAATTTTCTATTAAAGTTTCAAAAATTATTTTTCGACTATCATCTACAAAAATTTCATTTAAAAAAAATGTTCATTGAAAAATCCAAGAAAATTTTCAATTACAAAAAAATAAAATAAGTCCAAAGATTTTAAGTTTTCTGGAATTAAATTACACTGTGTAAATATAAGTCCACATATAAATGTTCCTGGACTTATATTTACACTAAACAAATATAAGTCCAGAAGCAAATGTATGTGGACTTATGTTTTACACTTGCAAAATATAAGGCCACATACAATTATATCTGGCCTTATGTTCTGGATTTATATTTTAAAAATGCGTCTGGCCTTATATTTTCTGGCATTATAACCTAGCATCTCACAAAATAACAAAATTTAAGGTCAACATTTCAGTTTCACAGCAAATAACAGCCTTAATTGCATTCATGATGACAGCACGATGATGATGATGATCATGATGATGATGTGCTAAATAGTAAATCAAACTAGAAATTAAAATTTTTTAATTACTATTCTTATTTGTGACTTGACAATTTTTTTCTGTCATCACATTTGCAGCATTTTTGTATAAATTCGAATGCATTTTAATTATTCAGTCATATTAAGTTTTTGAGAAGCTGCAAAGATTAAAAAGTTGTTGAAAAGTTGAAAAAAAGTGGAATTTAAGTTTTATTTTAAAGTTTGAAGGAAGTTTGTGAATTTTAAAAATGCAAAAATCGTTTTTGTCTCTTTTTGTTCTGACAATTTTAATTGCTGGAAATTCAGCATTGGTAAGTTAATTTTTAAAAACTTTCAATTTTTTTATCAAAATTTTCAATTTTTTTATCAAAGTTTTCAAATTTTTTTCAAAAATTTTAAATTCTTTCAAAATTTTTAATTTTTTTCAAAATTTTTAATTTTTTTCAAAATTTTTAATTTTTTTCAAAATTTTAAATTTTTTTCAAAATTTAAAATTTTTTTCAAAATTTTCAATTTTTTTTAAAATTTTCAATTTTTTTAAATTTTAAAAATTTTTAATTTTTTTTTTAAATTTTTAATTTTTTTTTAAATTTTTAAAATTTTTTTTAAATTTTTTTTTAATTTTTTTAAAAAATTTAATTTTTTTAAAAAGTTTTTTTAGAAAAATCAAAATTAAAAATTTTTCAAAATTTTCAAAATTTTTATTTTTTTTTAAATTTTCAAAATTTTTAATTTTTTTCAAAGTTTTTATTTTTTTTTTAATTTTTAATTTTTTTCTAAATTTTTAGATTTTTTTCAAAATTTTTAATTTTTTCAAAATTTTTAAATTTCTTTCAAAATTTTTAATTTTTTTCAAAAATTTTTAAATTTTCAATTTTTTCAAAAATTTTCAAAAATTTTCAATTTTTTCAAAAATTTTCAAAAATTTTCAATTTTTTCAAAAATTTTCAAAAATTTTCAAAAATTTTCAAAAATTTTCAAAAATTTTCAAAAATTTTCAATTTTTTCAAAAATTTTCAAAAATTTTCAATTTTTTCAAAAATTTTCAAAAATTTTCAATTTTTTCAAAAATTTTCAAAAATTTTCAATTTTTTCAATTTTTTCAAAAATTTTCAAAAATTTTCAATTTTTTCAAAAATTTTCAAAAATTTTCAATTTTTTCAAAAATTTTCAAAAATTTTCAATTTTTTCAAAAATTTTCAAAAATTTTCAATTTTTTCAAAAATTTTCAATTTTTTTTGCAAAATTTTCAATATTTTTAAATTTTTTTTAAAATTTTTAAATTTTTTCGTCTTCTTTTAACTCCGAAAATTCCCAGAACTTTAACATCACAAACCTCAGCAATTGCGCCGACATTCCACTCGATTACGCTCAAGATGCCGAAGTTGAAGTTCGTGACGTCACTTACGAAGCAAATGAAAAAGGATTTTTTGACACTTTACATGGAACTTACTTAGTCCACGTCCACCAAATTGATCACATTGAATCGGAACTTATAATAACTTTTTATAAATGTCCAAAAGGTTCCGTCGGTCAATGTTCTGAAAGTCCAAAAGTCTATTCCGAAATAATTAATTGTAAGAGATTTTTAGAGGATAAAAGTGGACCTTGGTATGTCTTTGCACCGGCTATGGACGAGAAAAATGTTTGTGCGACTCTTGTTGGAACTTATCAGTTCACAAAAGCTCATTTGAATGGAACTTATATTGAGAATTATATGACAATTGAGGAAGGACATTATAGGATTAAAGTATTGAATCATGTGCCGGGTACGAATATGGATTTGAAAAATCTTCGTGGATGTATTGAACTTGATTTTGATATTTTGTAAAAGTTTTGTCAGTTTTTTTTTTATTTTATTGTGATTTTATGATGATTTTGGGGTCGGTTGCAATTATGTTTGATAGATTTTGTGAAAGAAGGATTTTAGAGTTATTTTGGAGTAGGGTACGGTAGGTAGGTTCAGATGTGGGTTTTCAGGTTATATTCTTATTAATTGGGCTCTTAGATACCCATACCCAAACATATCTTTAGTATAACATACACTTAGGTACCTAAGTCTATCTCAGAGTGTGGAACTGATCAAATTGATCAAAAATGATCAAAAAATTATCAAAAATCAATTTGATCAGTTCCACACCCTTGAGTTTATCTAAGGGTCCTTAAGGGTATCTAAAGATATGGGTACCTTAGTGTACCTAAGAGTATGGGGTGTATCCCCAAAAGAATACTCCTAGGATACACCTCATACCCTTAAGTACATACCCCATACCTCCCCCATAGGGTATATGGGGTATATACCCTAAAGTATACGATTAGGTACCTTAGAGATACACCCCATACCCTTAGATACCTTAGGTACCTTAGATACCCTAGGTACCTTAGATACCCTAGGTACCTTAAATACCCTAGGTACCTTAGATACCCTAGGTACCTTAGATACCCTAGGTACATAAGCGTAAGGGTTATATCCTCTAAAGTATACTTCTAGGTACCTAAGGGTAAAGGGGATATATCCCTTTTACCCTTAGTTACCTAGTGTATATATCCCCTTTACCCTTAGGTACCTAGGGAAAATCAGCAATTAAGGCATACCTTTAGATACCTAGAGGTCTACACTAAGAGTATACCCTAAAAACCCATCCCAAATGACTCGAAAAATCTGATCCAAATTTGTTTTTTTCTTCCTAATTTCTATTCTTTTCCCCCTTCCAACCTCCCTTCTACTAGTTTCTTAATATCATATGCAACTGATCCCTAGCAGACAATGGACAATGACTGAGGATCAAAAACGCCAGAAATCAAATGAATTTTCGTTGAATTTTTAAGAATGTAAAATTCAAAAAAGAACTTTTTAGTATTTAAATAATTTTTTTTCTTTTGGATTTTTGTTCAAATTTTTAATAGCATTTTGAAAAAAAAAATAAAGTCGACTTTTTAGATTAGAAATGAGCATTCAAAAAATCAAAAAAATACTTTTTATTATTATTTTTTTATAGATTCTCCAATAAAAATCTAATACAAGTTTAATTAATCATCAATATCTGAAAACTCCACAATCACACAATTCATTGACTTATCAGTAAGCCGAATTGAAAAAAAAAAAATCACAACGACACACAAAAAGAAAAATAATCATTTTCACGATTTCCACAACGACTTGATAAGGAGACAATAAAGTTTGAAAAAAAAAATCGTCAATAATTGCAAAGTCAGTTTTTTTTTTTAGTAAACGAAGAAAATTAAACGTGTGAGGAACAAGTGACGATAAATTCACATTCAAGAGCTGTAAAACTAACTTAATTGTTATCAGAAATTTATTTACTCAATTTTGGAATAGATTTAATGAATGACGAGCTTGAATGTGTGATTTACTAACGACTTGACTGTTGAGGTTTAAACAAGTGGCTTTTCTAGTAAAAAATTATATTTTTTTGTTGTTGCAATAATTTATGAGCTGAGTTTGTGGAATAGAAAAAAAGGCGAAAAAATTTGTGGTAAATAAAAAAAATTATCAATTTTTATTTATTTTTTTTTATTTTTGGTGGATTTTCTATTCAATTGTCAATCTAAGTTTTTGGGGTATTCAAAAAAGGCTGTAAATTATTCTAAACTTTAAATTTTGTCTTTTTTATGTGCCATGACAATTTTGATAATGAAAAATGACCAAAAACCGCACACTGCACACGATTTTAGTGTTTTTAAGGCAATAATGGCTCAAAATCGCACGCTGCACACGATTTTAATGTTTTTATGGTAAAATTGGTTCAAAACCGCACGCTGCACACGATTTTGGTGTTTTAATGGTAAAAATGGCTCAAAATCGTACGCAGCACACGATTTTAGTGTTTTTATGGAAAAATTGGTTCAAAATCGTACGCTGCACATGATTTTGGAGTTTTAATGGTAAAAATGGTTCAAAATCGCACACAGCACACGATTTTAGTGTTTATTTGTAAAAAAATTATCAAAATCGCACAAAGCATGCAGTTTTGGTCATCTTATCACTAAAGTACACTTTACTGGTAAGGAATGACAGAAACCGTACGCAGCACACGGTACATAACATTTTTATTATTCGTAGACCTTTAAAATTGAATCATGAACAAAATCGTGTGCTGTGTGCGGTTTTGGTGTGGTTTTTGTTTTTTGAGTTAAATTATGACCAAAGTCGTGTGTTGTGTGCGGTTCTGGTCATGATTTAACTTCAAAGGTCTGAAAATGTGAAAAAATTTCAAGAAACTTACGTTGCACATAGTTTTGGTCATTTATATTACTTTTATTAAATAGATATCATTAAATTTTGAAAATTTGTTGTGATTATGAATGAAATAAATTACTTTTTATTATTCTATAATTATAGTAATTATGCAAATAACAAAAATTTAAATAATTTAATAATTACTAAAACATTACCAATTAATTTTGCGCGATAAAAAAAACTCATTCAGCTATGAAATTGATGAAAAACACCTGTGCCAGGAAAAAAGTAATTTGAAATTTCTTGAACCATGTGTTGCGTACGATTTCTATCATGACTCATAAGTGAGGAGCACCTAAGAGGTAAATCATGACCAAAAGTCGCACGCAGCACACGATTTTGGTGTTTTAATGGTAAAATGGCTCAAAATCGCACACAGCACACGATTTTAGTGTTTTTATGGTAAAAATGGTTCAAAATCGCATGCTGCACACGATTTTAGAGTTTTTAGGGTAAAAATGGTTCAAAATCGTACGTTGCACATGATTTTAGTATTTTAATGGTAAAAATGGTCAAAAATCGTACGTTGCGCACGATTTTAGTGTTTTTAAAGCAATAATGGCTCAAAATCGTACGCTGCACACGATTTTGGTGTTTTTATGAAAATAATGGCTCAAAATCGCACGAAACACACGATTTTAGTGCTTTAATGGTAAAAATGGCTCAAAATCGCACGCAGCACACGGTTTTTTTGGTAAATTTTTTAATTTTACATTTTTCAGGAAATAAACCAATTCAGCAATAATGCACAAAAGTTGACACAATTATTCATCAGTAAATCAATCTAACCTCAAAAAATTCCCAAAAATCTCCAACAGCAGCCGCAAAAAAATGCAATCCACAAATAATTTAACAAATTCAAAGCCATTCATCATTGCCTTTGCAATTGGCATCTCAATCTACCTCATTTACATCTACACAACCTTATCAGCTCCATCCAAAACCCACCTCGACCACTACGACCTCACCGGACTTTTGGAAGTTCAAGAAAGTCGAAAAAGTTCACAAAAATCTGAAGTTCCAACCTGCGGACGGTTCCCAATGATGACAGACTTGAACATCAGTGACACAAATTGGCAAGTCACGAACACAACAAATGGAACTTTTTACTTCCTTAATGCATATTTTGATGATCGCGTGGCACTAAAAAATAAATCAGTTATCAGAATTTTGGCACTAATTAATAAAATTGATGTGAATCTTACAGCTTATTGTCAGCTTTGGTACGATGGAATGTCATCTCCAATTCCAGTTAAAGTTCAAGAATATTTAATGATTTGGCCAAAATATTGGGGAACAAATGACAAAGGTGCCGGTCCGTACTTAATAACATGTCCAAATCCACTTGCCAATATTAACTTAGTTCCTCAATTTGTGTCATTTGTGGAACAACAAAATTGCAGCAATTCCAACAACATCCTCGAAATTCGCAACAAAAAACCCAAAAATGGACACAAAAAGAAATTTTTAGTCAGCGTCAAAAGCTTGGACTTCCAAAATGACATTTCACTGTTGCTGGTTGAATGGCTGGAAATTTTGAAAATTTTTGGCATCGATAAAGTTGAAATTTTCATCGTCAGTGCACATCCAAATGTCATTAAAACTTTAAAGCTTTATGAAGCTGAAAATTTAGTCAAAATTAAATTCCTGAAATTTCCACACGAATTGCCAAATAAAGCATCACAAAGTTGGCATCAATGGACACAAAATGACTTAATACCGTACCATGATTCATTTTATGAGAATTTATACCTTTATGAGTACATGGTGCCAATGGATGTTGATGAATTTATTGTACCACGACATACGGAAGATCGTACGTGGACGGATCTTTTGGTACGGACGATTGAAAAGTCGAGGATTAAAAATGAAACTTTTGATGCATTTCCGACCATGAATATGTACTTTGTACTCAAGTCTGTCCATGAAAATGAAACAATTCCTGGAATTCCAAAAAATTTGAGATTTTTGTCCAACATTTATCGTGCTGGAAATTTTACACCAAATGGTGGAAATGCCAAGACTTTTATGCGTATGGACAGGATTGTGACTGTTCATAATCATTTTCCATTTTCGTGCTTTGATACGGGGCATTGTAAGTTGTTTGATGTGCGACCGGAGGATGGACATTTGGCACATTATCGGACAGATTGTGATAATCCGGAATGTAAGCTTGCGAAGCCAAATCCGACGAGGGATGTGACGTTGTGGAAGTATAAGGATGAGATTTTGGTGAATGTGAAGGCAGCGTTGGGGAGGTTGAAGGAGTTTAAAAGTGATGTTGGAAGTGACAATTTGGATTTGAAGTTGGAATGAAAAAAAAAATTGAGTTTTATTTTTGTTAAATTTATTATTTAATAAAAAAAATTGTTACAAAAATTTCTAAAATTAAATAAAAAAGTTTAGAAAAATTGAAAAAATTTAATTATTTTGAAAAAATTTAAAAATTTTGAAAAATTTTGGTAAAAATTTCCAGATTTTTTTAAAATTTTTTTTCAAAATTTTATTCAACTTTTTCCAATTTTTCTGAAATTTTTCCCGAGTTTCTCCGAATTTAAAAAAAAAATTGAAAAAATTTTTAAAAAATTTAAAAAATTTGAAAAAATTTAAAAAAATGAAAAAATTTAAAAGTTTTGAAAATAATTTGAAAATTTTGAAAAAAATTTAAAAATTTTGAAAAAATTTAAAAATTTTGAAAAAAAAATTAAAAAATTTGAAAAAATTTAAAAATTTTGAAAAAATTTAGAAATTTTGAAAAAATTTAAAAATTTTGAAAAAATTTAAAAATTTTGAAAAAATTTAAAAATTTTGAAAAAATTTAAAAATTTTGAAAAAATTTAAAAATTTTGAAAAAATATAAAAAATTTGAAAAATTTTAAAAAATTTGAAAAATTTAAAAAAATAGAAAATTTTTATAAAAAGTTCAAAATATTTTCAAAGTTTTTCACAATTTTGCATAAACTTGGTCATCATCTTCAACAAACAAATCCGGAAACAATGACATTTTCTGACTCTGGGCATTTTCAGGTTTGCATGCGTATTGCACAAAATCAGTCATTCCAGCTTGCCTTAAAAGGTTTTCATCGATAAAAAAGTTGCCGGTGCATTCTGGTCCTCTTGTCAGGATGTCTGTAAAAGAAAATTATGAAAAAATGTAAGAAAAATTGAGGAAAATTTTGGAAAATTTTTCTGAAAAATCGAGGAAAATTTGGAAAATTTTGGAAAAATTTTGGGAAAATTTAGGAAAATTTGGGAAAATTTTAGGAAATTTTTAGGAAAATTTTGGGAAAATTTTAGGAAAATTTTGGGAAAATTTTAGGAAATTTTTAGGATAATTTTAGGAAAATTTTGGGAAAATTTTGGAAAAATTTTGGGAAAATTTTTGGAAAAATTTTGTTAAAATTTAAGGAAAATTTTAGGAAATTTTTAGGATAATTTTAGGAAAATTTTAGGAAAATTTTGGGAAAATTTTAGGAAAATTTTGGGAAAATTTTGGGAAAATTTTGGGAAAATTTTGGGAAAATTTTGGGAAAATTTGGGAAATTTTCAGGAAAAATTGAGGAAAATCCTTAAAAACTTACAATAAGCAGCATCAGCCATAATGTCAGTTTTTCTAGCATAATCAGCGCTTATCTTGCCATGCAGCATGTCCGTAGCAGCAGTTGAAACAATAATCTTTGGCCACAATGCATTCACAGCAATATCAAAGCTTTTAAACTCTTCAGCCATTCCAAGGACACACATTGACATTCCATACTTGGACATTGTGTACGCAACATGACTCGAGAACCAATTTGGCTTCATGTACAGTGGCGGTGACAAATTCAAGATGTGAGCATGGTCAGACTTTTTTAGGTACGGCAAGCATTCTTTTGACACCAAAAATGTTCCACGGACATTAACATGATGCATCAAGTCAAATCTTTTCATTTCCGTCTTGTCAGTTGATGTCAGGCTGATTGCGGACGCATTATTGATGACAATGTCAATTCCGCCAAATGTTTCGACTGCTTTTTGAACTGCTTGACGCACTTGAAGCTCGTCGCGGACATCGACAATGCATGGAAGTGCTTTGCCGCCAGCTGCTTCAATTTCTTTGGCTGCTGTGTAAATTGTGCCTGGAAGTTTTGGCTGTGGAGGAAAAAATTTTGGAAAATTTAAAAAAAGTCGGAAAATTCGAAAAATTCGGAAAAATTGTGAAAATTTTATAAAAATTCAGAAAATTCGGAAAAATTGTGAAAATTCGAAAAATTTTGGAAAGTTAGGAAAAATTTAGAAAAATTTCAAAAAAATGGAAAAATTTGGAAAATTAAAGAAAAAAGTCGGAAAATTCTGGAAAAATTCGGAAAAATTCGGAAAATTCGAGAAAATTCGGAAAATTCGAAAAAATTGTGAAAATTCGGAAAATTTTGGAAAACTCCGAAAATTTCTAGAAAATTTAAAAACTCAGAAAAGCTACAAAAAAGTAAGAAAACTAAAAAGATGGAAAAATTCAGGAAAATTCCGGAAAAATTGGAAAAATTCCAGAAAATTTGGAAAAATTCGGAAAAATTCAGAAAAATTCGGAAAATTTCGGAAAAACTCCGGAAAATTTCAAAAAAATTTTAAAAATTTGAAAAATTTCAGGAAAATTGAAAAAAAAATTTTAAAAAAATCTGGAAGTTTTTACGAAAATTTCAAAATTTGTACAAAATTCAAAGATAACTCCCAAATGTCTTAACTTACATGAGGTTCAGCGGTTTTTGCAGCAATTACAATATTGGCACCATCAGCAGCTGCTTTAAGGGCAATGGCCTTTCCAATTCCACGTGATGCGCCAGTTATGAATAGAGTTTTGCCCTTGAGCTTTCTAAATTTTTAAAAAAATATACAAAAAATTAATAATCACAATTAATTTTTTTTTAATTTTTATTTTTAGTGCCGGTTAGACTTGAATTCAGAATTATTTGGATTTCTTATCAGATAACAAAAAAAAAGATTTGATTAAAAGAATGCAACTTTTACTATTCGAATTTTATCTTATCGTTCAATGTCATGCTGTTTATCAATTATTGTGGCTTATTAATGACTCATAAAAACACTTTTTTTAATCTTTTTTTTAGGTGATTTATTTCTTTAATTATTGGGAATCATATGTTTGGGAAAATTTGAAAGGAATTGAATGTTTTTATTGAAATAATGCTTATTCTGGGCGAAGATTATCAACCGGTTTTGAAAATTTAAATTAAAAACTGGCAAACAAAAATTTCAGCCAAATTTACGATCAAAATTGAAAATCCTTTTAAATTTTCAGCTGAAATTAAAAATTTATTCAAAATTTTGATCAATATTGCAATTGTGACTACAAAACTGCATAATAGGTCGAAACTTTGGCTAAATTTTTAATTTCGGCCAAAATTTTAACCGGATTTTTAATTTCGGACGAAATTTTGACAAGATTTTTAGTTTTCGACAAAATTTTGACCGGATTTTTAATTTCGTTTAAAAATTTGGCCGAAATTTTGGTCGGTCGTAAGCACTACAATCTAAACATATGAACTCAGATCCCTGATCAGCCCTTAATTCTTCCCTAAAGTCACAAAATGGATAATCGAGATAAAATCCAGCATTGAACCAAAGTGAGGCTGGCACCAAGCTGGCATAAAATAAGTGCTGGCCTGACTTTGGCTTGGTGGCGAGTTTAATCTTAATTATAAAACTTGAGCCTTTCGGAATACTCCACTGATTTGTTTTAATAACATAATGAATTAGTTTTTATCCTATTTTGTGTTTAATTTTTGACTTTTGCGTAGGAAAATTCAAAATAAATTTTTGAAAAATAAAATAAATGTTTATAAAAATTCTCAACTTACCCAGTGTTAAGAACTTTATTGTTTTTAATCATTTTTGGAGCTCAAATTCACAATTTAATTTCTCTACTTTTAAACTACGATTTTATTGCTTTTTCAATAACAATTCACTTTTTAATTATCTTAAAATTACAAAATCTCTAAAATAAGTTCTAATTTTGAATCGTTTTCAATTAGAAATCAAATTTTTCTTAAAAAGTCAACCTAAAGTTTCAAAGGTTGATCTTGAAGTCTCAAAATATTATCAACAACAAAACTTGTGAGAGAATTTACTCAATTTTAAACTCATTAAAATAATAATTGAGTTGGAATCAGCTGAGAAGTGAGTTTTGAGTGAAAATTGAGAGGGAAAAAAATTAAATTACCGATAAAAAAAATACAAAAAAAACAAAAAAATCACAAAATTTTTTTAAAAAAAAAATTAAAAAAAATTTTTAAAAAATTTTTTAAAAAAAATTTCAAAAAAATTTAAAAAAATTTTGAAAAAAATTTTCAAAAACTTTTCAAAATAATTTTCAAAAAATTTTCAAAAAATTTTTAAAAAATTCCCAAAAAATTAAAAAAAAAAAATCAAAAAAAAAAAAAATCAAAAAAATTTTTAAAACAAATTTAAAAGAAATTTCAAAAAAACTTAAAAACAATTTAAAAAAAAATTAAAAAAAAATTTCAAAAAAATTAAAAAAAAATCAAAAAAATTTTCAAAAAAATTTTTAAAAAAAATTTCAAAAAAATTTTCAAAAAAAAATTTCAAAAAAATTTAAAAAAAATTCAAAAAATTTTTAAAGAAAATTAAAAAAAAAATAAAAAAAAAAATCAACAAAAATTCAAAAAAATTTTAAAAATTTAAAAGAAAAAATTAAAAAAAATTGAAAAATTAAATTAATTCAAATTTTACTAAAACAGAATCAAAATAATAAAAAAACTCAAAACTTAACTTTAACGGTTCCTGAAAATTCAAATTTAAATCTTTCCCAAACAGACAAAAACTATCCTCCAGTGAATCACAAAAAAAAACTAGAAAAAAATCATAAAACTAAGAAAACGAAAAGCAAAACAAAGCAACCAAAAATTAAATTTTCGTAATTTTTAGTCAAAAATTCATCTTAAAAATTCCATTTTAGCTCAATAAAAAAATGCTTACAAGCACAATAAAACTTAAAATTCTCGTCATTGGCGAGAGTGGAGTCGGAAAATCGAGGTACGTGAAAAAAATTTCAATTTTTTTGTAATTTTTTCAATAATTTTTACAAATTTTTAAAATTTCAAAACCTTAAAAATTTCCCAAAATTTAACCAAACTTTCCCGCCAATTTTCAGTCTTATGCTTCGCTTTACGGACGACAAATTCGACCCAAATGAACAACCAACAATTGGCGTAGATTTTAAGGTGAAAAATTTAGAAATTGATGGACAAAGGATTTATTTACAAATTTGGGACACGGCTGGACAGGAACGATTCAGAACATTGATACCAAGTTACTACAGGTGAGTTTGAGAATGTCATTGTGGCTTTTTTTTTTTTGTTGTGAATTTCGATCTGGATTAAAAATTGCATCAGAAAAATAATTCAATGAGTCATGCACTTGTGGATGAATTTTGAAGTGATTTTTTTTTTTTTTGATGAATTATGGACGATTGAGGCTTTTTAGTGAATTTCAAACTTGATTATCCTTCAAACTTCCGCCAAATCGCACTTTATTTAATGGCAAATTTGTCACTAAATTCCATACAAAATCAGCACTTCTTGTTGGTCTTCATTAAAATTCTCTTAATTTAGTGGCCTTTTTTAAAGCCTTTATTCTCAATCAAATTTGTCAAACTCGACCAAATTTAGTGTCAAAATCATCAACAAACTAATTCTAAAAATTCACTTCAAAATGACATGAAAGTTACATGAAACTTAATAACTTAGCTTGTCATTTCCAAAATACGCAATAATTCATTCGCTATTGTACGTCACATAATGATCGAAGGTCAAGACATTAAGTGTGTATAAAGTTGACTAAAAAACAGAAATTAAGGAATGTCTTGCAGGGAAAATGAGGCAGGAGATGGTTTTTGACCTAATTAGGAAATTAACTGACTTTACCAACCCTAAACTACTCTACCCTATTCTAATCTCAAGTCAATTTATTCAACCAAACCTATATCCGCTTATCTCAGTGGAAGGTAAAGTACGATACCCAACTAGATAGATTTTGGATGGTATAGGGTATAGGGTATAGGGTTAGGGTATAGGGTTAGGGTATAGGGTTAGGGTATAGGGTTAGGGTATAGGGTTAGGGTATAGGGTTAGGGTATAGGGTTAGGGTATAGGGTTAGGGTATAGGGTTAGGGTATAGGGTTAGGGTATAGGGTTAGGGTATAGGGTTAGGGTATAGGGTTAGGGTATAGGGTTAGGGTATAGGGTTAGGGTATAGGGTTAGGGTATAGGGTTAGGGTATAGGGTTAGGGTATAGGGTTAGGGTATAGGGTTAGGGTATAGGGTTAGGGGATAGGGTTAGGGTATAGGGTTAGGGTATAGGGTTAGGGTATAGGGTTAGGGTATAGGGTTAGGGTATAGGGTTAGGGTATAGGGTTAGGGTATAGGGTTAGGGTATAGGGTTAGGGTATAGGGTTAGGGTATAGGGTTAGGGTATAGGGTATAGGGTTAGGGTATAGGGTATAGGGTTAGGGTATAGGGTTAGGGTATAGGGTTAGGGTATAGGGTTAGGGTATAGGGTTAGGGTATAGGGTTAGGGTATAGGGTTAGGGTATAGGGTTAGGGTATAGGGTTAGGGTATAGGGTTAGGGTATAGGGTTAGGGTATAGGGTTAGGGTATAGGGTTAGGGTATAGGGTTAGGGTATAGGGTTAGGGTATAGGGTTAGGGTATAGGATTAGGGTATAGGGTTAGGGTATAGGGTTAGCTTTGAAGTTAGGGGTAGAGTATAACGTACAGTTTATCCTAAAGGTAGTTGTGTCCAAATTATGCTCTCCGAATTATATTTTTCACAAAAAATTGTTAGGTGTGGATATACCTTCCGATGGTGTTAAAAAGGTCATGAAACCTACTTTTTGGGTCCATTTTAAACCATTTATACAATTATGAAAAGTTTCAAGCCCCGCGTGAAATAAACGTGGAAAAAAATTCATTTAATTAATTAAATAGCTTTCAATTGATTAATAGTGTACAAAACCACTGGAAACGAAGCCCAGCATCGTCAGCTCCCCACCACAGGTGGAGGTAGGCTGAAAAGAAGACCTGAATATCAAGAATTCGACTGAAAAAATTCGATAAAAAAATTAAAATGAAGTCCAACCAAAAAAATGCTGCCTGGAGTATTGGGTCTTTAGGCAAGCATTCCAAGTCATCAGATTAGTCAACTACATCAAGTTCTTGTACATTCAAGCCTTTGAATGTACAAGATGCTCATCGACATCCAACATGTGAATTTTCTATAGAAATTTCACCATAACCTCAAGAAGGATCCAGAGGATCATCAACATTACTGTAAAATCAACTCCCAGCATTGAACAATCCAGTTCATATATAACTATTTATTATTTTAGTATATAAGCATAAAATAATTTTTCACTTGGCTTTTTTTTTAAACTTTTTTATGCCATCATCTCAAGAAATTTGTAAACCCCATGCTTTAAAAATATTAATCATTCAAGATGAATTTGAATTAAAGCCGAGAACAGGCTGGTGTCAAAATAAGAATCAGAGAATTGTAACAAAAATTTACAAAACATTCCAATAAATAATACGTCTTCTTCTTCATTATACAATTATACACTTATTTTCCCTCCTGGCTTCACCACGATAGGTACACTATACCCTAGGTTCAGGAGTGAAGCCAGAAATTTATCATATGAGAAGTTTGACATTTTTTTTATAGAAAGAAAAAATTTAGAAAAAATTTAGAAGGCTGTCGGATTTTTTTCCTGAAAAAAATCCTCAATTAGGTACACTATACCCTAGAGAAGGCACATTTTATTCCAGGACAGTGGTGGCAAAACTTCCATGACCCTTCCCTCCAGCTATTATACTTCAAACATAAAAAAATTAAAACTTTTTAATGTTTCATTCTTTTCAGAGATGCAACCGGTGCCATTTTAGTCTACGATGTCTCCAAAATGAACAGGTAAGCTCATCAACATCCTCTTTTAATCCAAAAACCTAATTTTTGTCCATTTTTAGTTTCCAAAAGCTCGAAACCTGGCTAGAAGAGCTTGAAATCAACACAAACAGAAATATCACAAAAATGATTGTCGGCAATAAAATTGACCTCCAAAATGCACGTAAAGTTGACCGTGAAATGGGAAAAAAATTTGCAAAACAACAACGAGCACTTTTTGTTGAGACATCAGCAGCTAACAATATTAATGTTCAAATGGCATTTGAGGAATTGGTGAAGAAAATTTTGGAAGATAATATTTTTGATGATCAAAATGGTGTGGCAAAGAGTGACATAAGGCTGACGGGAATGACGGATTCGCAGAGTCAACAGCCGGCTGGGGGATCGTGTACCGGTGGATACTGTGGTAGATGAGATGGATGGATCTGAAAAAGTTATTTTTTGTGTCGACGACTTTTTTTTTGTTTTTGGTGCAAAGTTTTTTGAGAAATTTGCTGGATTTTTTTTTGCGGCCAGCTTTTTTGTAAATTAAAAAAAAAATTAAAATAAAAATAAATTTAAAAAAAAAAAATAAATTTTAATTGTCCACGCATCGCGTGTAAGTTAAAAACTTTAGGAAAAAGATAAAAATTTTGAGAAAAAACGACTAATTATGTTGTATATCGGTGGTTAGAGACCGTTAGGACCAAAAAAATTTTTTCATAACTTCATCCTGCCATGCGTACCCAAAAAAACGAAAAATGGATCTTATAGACACAGGTATGGACAAAATTGCCTGAAACTTGGCCTATACATTTTAGGCATAAATTCCCCGAAATGGTTTTTGAATTAGTCAATTTGAGCTTAATACAAGCGAGAACGGTGCGAAAAATGGTCAATTTTGAGCGTTTTTTGGCCTTACTTTGACTGTTCAAAGGTCTATAAAGTTGTGCACGTTTCAAAAAGTTAGCTTTCATTCCCCCAATTGCTTATGTTGCCTGATCATATGGCAAAAGAATCAGTTCCTGAAAGTCTAATGGTGAAGCTGTGATCCCGATAACAAAATTTTTGGATGAATGGATAGAATATGTGAAATTCTCTTGAAACATGTCTTAAAACTTAAAATGCATGACCTGTTATACTTTTAATAAAGAAGATTCATACGAAGAAAGTAGATTAAAACGGAGAAGCATGAAAAACGGTCAAAAAACGAATTTTGTAACGGTCGTTTTAAATTTAAATTTTTGCCCTAAATGTTTGACATTGTTTATGAACGACCCAATTAAAGCTAAAAAAAAATTTTATATTAAAACCAAAATGAATCAGAAAGTGTTTGTGGAGCTTAAAATCTGCCGAGGATGCTTGAATTGTAATACAAAACTGATCGAACCAGACGAGGAGATTTTAAAGAATTTCAACTTTTTATTAAATAGCGAAGTAAACGATTTTTATTTATGCTAGATTCCTTTATATGCTATATATCTACTACATTTTTTTTCAAAAACAATATTTTATTCTAGTCGTCGTCTAATATACTGCCTAAAACCTTTTGTGAGAAATGTATAGCGAAGATTAAAGTGTCATCGAGTTTTAAGAAGCAGAGTCAAGAGAGTGAAAAATACTTGTTAACATTTCTGTCCAAAATTAATCTAGAATTTACGACATCCCTATCAAATTTATCAAGGAACAATCAGCAACAAGATCAACACGATTTAGATTACTTACTTCAAGATGAAACAATCGAAAATGATCCAAAAACACAAGAGCCACAAGAAATTCAACATCCAGAACAGAAAAATCCATCAACTTCATTTACACTCAAAGAGGAGCCAAATAAATCCACAGTTAAGCTAAGTCGATCACATTCATCGTCGTCTACAAAAATCAATGAAAAGTCACCAGTTAAAATGATTGAAAAGACTCCAAAACCACAACAACAAATTGTCACAATTGAGAAGGTCCTCGAACCATCAACCCATTCAGTTACTGCACATTTGAATATGGACTCTTCGGATTTATATGTTGAGGATGATGAACAGCATATTGAGGAAGATGACAATATATTTGATGACAAAGAGATTTATGATATAATGGAAATTGATGGCAATTATGTAGACGAAGCAGGAAATACAATACTCGAAAGTAGTAACGGTGAAAGCTGTGCTGAAGATGATGAAGGTGGAGAGTTCATTCTTGTCAATTATAAATCATCTGAAGATTTATCGACTGACAAAGATCAACAATTTATTGTGGAAGAGATGTACAGCTCACAAATGCTTGATGAAAAGCCATTAAGGAAGAAGCACATGAAACGAATGCCTAAAGAAATTATTGAAAGATATGCTCAATCGACTGACAATAATCAGCATATATGCACGAAATGTGTTAAAGTTTTCTCAACTCGAACCAATCTTATTAGACATATCCAAAGTCATGATGGAAATAAGGTAAGAATTACCAATTTTATCTAATACCAAAGATTAAAATTATTATGTTACATTTTAGCCATACGTTTGTGAAGTTTGTCAAAAAGGATTCACACAATCAGGAAGTCTAAAGCAGCACATGTATATTCACAGTGGACAGAGGCCTTATAAATGTAATTTCTGTGACAGAGCATTTACACAAGGCAAGACATTAAAGTTCCATTTAAGAAAACATATGGACGTAAAGCCTTTCATATGTTCTGAATGTAATGGAGCTTTTCGGCAGCGAGATGGCTTGAAGAGACATTTGAAGACACGCCATAATATTGAACTTAAATATGAACGTCCAAATCAATTAGATGATAAAATAATTGCATACGTTAATATGGACGATAAGTCACAATCGGAAGAGAAAAGTGAAATTTTGGAGATAATTGAAGAGAATGAAAATAAGGAGATTTAAATGCAATGTACTAACTAGTATTATACCTTTATTAATTATTTAAGACACATCTGATTCTTACAATAATAGATTAAACTTTCGTCCTAATTCAAATAAAATTATAGCTAATGCATTTGAAATGTTGAGACTATTTGCTGTACTTTCAATTGGAATATTGACTACTTTCCATTCTCTACTTTTAGCAAATGATAAAGCTTCTTTACTAATTCCTTGTGATTCACCTCCAACAATGACACAAAATTGACTTTTACTTGCTATTAAGTCATCTGGAATTTTATCGTAATCCAGCACATTTTCAGGATTGTATCTACGTAAATTATTATCAGCTATTAATACAAGATCATTGGATCCAATTTTTTGATCAATTTCCTCCCATGTTAATTGCGTATGCTCTTTGTGTCCCATATATCGACATTTCCTTTTGGAAGTAGGAGCTCAGAAACAGGAAGACTATTACAGACTCTTATTACTGCCCCAACATTATTCGGTTCCTTACATCCATCAGATATTACTGTTAATGGAAGTGCATTTGATTTCTTTGGAATTTGCTGTGGCTTATTGAAAATATTGCAATTAATCCAGGGCATGTAGTTAGTGCTGAATAGAATGTCAAGTCTGTTTCTGGTACTCTTAAATTCTCAGTAGAATTGGCAACGTTAGTCCCAACAATTTTAGTAATGTCTGTAAAAAAATTCATTCAACTTTCGAATGTCACTAAATATAAATTTATCTGGCTTCAAATGTGCCTTTAATGCTTCCTTAATCAGCACATTTCCTTCAACAAGGAACTTTGAAAGTTGATGAAAAGCTGAAAATACATTTCAAGTCTAAATTAAAAATAATTCAATAAAGTAGACATGAAAATTGGATTTTCCTCACCTGATATGTCCTGTTATCAACATTTCCTGATGTCAAATATACGTCTGGTCGTGTTTATGATCTTCATCAGCTGCTAATATTCTTTGATAATCAAATTTTACATCATATTTCTTTTTTTTATATTCTTTGTTTTGGAAATTTTGTTTGTTTACTTTTCAAAATTTAAAATTTTTTCGTTAAGCAAAGACACAAACCATAAGTTTACAAATTTCAAAATTTCAAAATTATTTTAACCGTTATTTTCATTCAGCAAAGACACAAACCATAAACTTTATAATTCAAAACTATTTTAATCGTTAATATCAAATTGTAATTATTCATTAGTTTTAAGCTTCTTTAACGATACACGAATATCATTGAAGCTTAATTTATGTATATTTAATCTCAGAAAAATTGTTTGAAAATTAAGGAAGGAAAATAAATAAAAACAATTATTTTTTGATCTTTTTGCTTCCGTTTCTTGCTTTTGATGGTTAATATCGTCTCTGATAATTCTTTATCATTTAATTTAAGCTTCTTAAACTTTACGCCATTATTCACTTCATTGATGTCTGGAGAACTTACGACTTGTGCCTTATTGAAATTGTATGCACAGTTAGTTATTGTTTTAATTAAATTTGAGCTTAATTTTATTCTGTGGTCAGCAAATGGATCTTATTTTTAGTACTTTCTGATTTAGTACTATTTTTAGTAGTCCTTATTTTTAGAACTAAAACCGTTGAAAAATTTTGTAAACAGAAAATTATTTTGTTAATTTTGGTTGTAAATGCAATCACAAACTGGTGAATAACAATGAAAATCATTAGATTAATGCATTTTAGACCTTTTGCATTAAGTTGGTTTTCAATTTACTCTGTAATTTTGACAAAATTTCATTATATTCTAAAATATGGCAATTGTAAACAAACATCCAGTTAGATCCAGTGAAAATAAGAACATTTTAAATTCCACTGAATATTGCATTGTTTGTTAAATTTGTTAATGTTAAACCCTAGATTTTGCTTAAATACATTAAATAAATGCAAAATAATGTGTCTATCTTAAACTTGAAGTTAAATTTGGTAGAAAAATGTTAGCTTCAACTAACGTATTTTTAAAAATCAAATTTTTTTGGTAATAATCAAACAAATTCAAATTCAAAATTTTATTATTTTAACGGCTTTTTCGAGCACTTTGCCGACCACAGATTTTATTCTGTTCAGCATGTTCGATTGTTTATGTTTTTGGGAAAGTCCACGAGACACCAACTGACTGTTCTTGGTATATAGCACTGTATAGATTTTTGTAGATCTTAATTTTGAAATTTTCATGCTCGCTGATGATTTTATTGGACATAACTGGATTAATGTGTCTATCAGATTAAGTGAATGTTAAGTTATCTAATTTTTAATGAAATTTAACCATTTTTGACTGTTGTTCGTGACAATTTTAAAGACATAAAGCATAATGTGACAAGTTGCATTCAGGAACAACATCCAATGTACAACGGATGCTAAGAATTTAAATGAAAATGCAGCGCAACTTTAAAGCAACGCCACAACAACATAAAAATTTGCAAAAATTACTTTTCAAAACAAGCACTTAGTCTCAAAGAAAAATTGTAAATTTTGCTACTTAAACTAGGATTAATAGTGTATAAATAGTTTTAGAAAAAAGTTAAATCAGTGAATTATGGAATGAAAGTGAATTAATGATGAATTGCGTATATTTAAGGTGATTTTAATGTAAGTTTGTAAGAACGATTTGAGAAAGTTTGCAACTTGTTCTTCGGAATATTTATAGAATATTTATAAGTAAACAAAACATTAACGTTAATTTGAATTCAAAAATTTAAAATCCGTTATTTTTTTTCAAATTTTAAATAACCGTTTTTTTGTTTTAAAAAAATTGAGGGGGGTTTACCCCCCCCCCCCCCCCAGGCTATGGTTCTGGATTTAACATTAAATAAGGAAAAAAAATTCGTTGAAAATTCCTCGATAAAAATTTGAATTTTTTTGACCGTTCTTTTTGAAAGGTTTTGTATTTAATATTGTAAAAACAGACTTTTTTGCATAGAGCATGCTGGAAAGACTGAATTTAATGGATTTGGTTACTGTCAAGGGCTAGGGACCCAAAGAAAAGTGTACTAAAGTGTAGCAAAATTTTATTTTTTAAGTAAATTATATTACGGTATTAAAGGTTTCTTATTAAAGAAATATTTTGATAATAAAGTAAAAATTTTATTCAAAAAATGGCTAAAAAAGTTAAAAAAATTTCAAAAAGTTAAAAAAATTCCAAAAAGTTAAAAAAAACTTTTAAGAAATTAAAAAATTTCAAAAATTTAAAAAAACTAAAGAAGAATTAAAAAATTCTTTTAAAAAGTTTAAAAAAACTTAAAATTTTAAAAAATTCTAAATTTAAAAAAAAATTAAAATTTTAAATTTTCGACTTTTTTTTTGTACCATTTCCAAAAGTAAATTCCAATTAATTTCAAATTAAGTTGTCGATAATAAAAAAATTCAAAATAAAATCTCTGCACACATTTTCATCCATTAGCAATTTAATAATTGACAAATAATGTTTTTTTTTCTGTATCGCATTGTTTATTTTTCTAATCATCGAGAGAATATTGTGAAGAATAAAATAAAATGCCGAAAATATTTATAAAAAAATATAACATTAAAAAATATATTGTAAACGTGTGTAATGTAAATTATTTTGAGAAATAAATTAAATTTAAATTTTTAATCACAATTTTAATTTTTTTAAATTTAAATTTTGACTTTTTCAAAAAAGGATATAAATTTTTAAATTTTTCTCAATTTTTTAATTTTTTTTTAACATTTTCAAATTAAATCTCATAAAAATATCATATTTTGGTTAAAACCTTGAAGATCTTTCTAATCCAGTTAAGGCAAACCTACGTGACACGGTACACTAGTGTAAAGTAAAGAAAAAAAAAATTGAAAAATTCAACAAGCCGTACGCTGTGTGCGGTTTTGGTCATGAATTAATATTAAGGTACACTTTCAAGGACAGTCTTGACAAAAGTCGTGTAATGCGTGCGGTTTTTGTCATTTATTCTTCTAAAGACTTGCTAAAGACAACCTTGCTGATAAAAGTGACAAAAACCGTGTGCTGTGTACGATTTTTGGTCATTTTTATACAAAATTACAAGAATCGTGTGCCGCGTACGATTTTTGGCTATTTTTATACAAAATTACAGGAATCGTGTGCCGCGTGCGATTTTTGACCATTTTTATACAAAATTACAAGAATCGTGTGCCGCGTGCAATTTTTGACCATTTTTATACAACATTACAAGAATCGTGTGCCGCGTGCGATTTTTGGCTATTTTTATACAAAATTACAAGAATCATGTGCCGCGTGCGATTTTTGGCCATTTTTATACAACATTACAAGAATCGTGTGCCGCGTGCGATTTTTGGCTATTTTTATACAAAATTACAAGAATCGTGTGCCGCGTGCGATTTTTGACCATTTTTATACAACATTACAAGAATCGTGTGCCGCGTGCGATTTTTGGCTATTTTTATACAAAATTACAAGAATCGTGTGCCGCGTGCGATTTTTGACCATTTTTATACAACATTACAAGAATCATGTGCCGCGTGCGATTTTTGGCCATGGTTTATCTCTTATATGTGTATGACTTATGAGTCATGGTCAATAACCGTACACAACACACGGTTTTAGTATTTTATCGTCCTAAAGTGTAATATGATGGCAAAAGTGCCAGAAACCGCATACAGCACACGGTTTTAGTCATTTATACTAGAAAACTATGAAGATGTGCCCATAGCATAAAATAAGTTGCTTTTCACTGAGTGTACATCGCATCTAAGGCATCTTGATTAACATTTGTATAATTATTGTGGAATATATTCCCTTTCAAAATTAATGTCCAGCCTGAACTTTGGCTCCCCAAAATATTTTCTTTCACGTCTTTCTTTTTGTTCGACATAAAAATACAAAATTGAGCACAAAATGCACATAAATGGATAAATCAACTGGACCAAACTTCTATGAAGATATTTTTCATCCAAATGTCGCTTGCTGAACTGAATTAATCCAACAATTGTTGACAGAACTGCTAAGATCATTGCTAGTGCTATATACGACTGAAAAATTGATCCGTCTTTCTGAAATGTTGAAAAATTTGATTAAAAATGGTAAAAATTGTTGGAACTTGAATTTACAGACCCTGGAACATCCACACATGGCTACTACAAAGAATACAATGCTGCCAAGGCTGATTAACAATGTTGGAATCGCAATTACAACTAAAATTAAGAATTTTTATTGATTTTTATGAAATTTCAACTTTTTTTTTGTAAAATTTTCTCACCTCCTTCATCAGCTATAGCTGCATTTATCATAAATGATGCTGCCGTGTAGATGACAAATGGAACTGACATGACAGTGAATAAAATTTCGGAATTTGTGCACGAATTCGTCATGATTTTTGATTTTTTTGAGGATTTTTTGGGTGTTTTCTACGCCGGCAGTGACAAAATGTAAACACAGATGAAATTTACAAATACAAATGCAGGAAAAAAAAAAATAATTCAAGTAAGGAAGTGGTTTGGGTGTAAAAGTTTAAAGCGCATTTTTTATTTATTGCTGAATTTTTGATCGAAAAAAAATTCAAAATTTGAAAAAATGCAAAAAAGTTCAAAAAATCAAAAAAATTCAAAAAATCAAAAAAAATTCAAAAATTTTTCAAAAATTTCAAAAAATTTTCAAAAAATTCAAAAATTTTTCAAAAAATTCAAAAAATTCAAAAAATATCAAAAAAATTTCAAAAAAAATTCAAAAAATTTCAAAAATTCAAAAAATTTCAAAAAAATTTTTCAAAAAATTCAAAAAATTTCAAAAAAAAAAATCACAAAAAATTTACGGAATCTCCAAATATTCATCCCGGACAACAATTTCCACAGCAAATTTTGGCTGTCCACCGAATTCTCGTTCCTTTTGTTCATACTCGTCAATATTGAACATCAAACACATCGACAACAAACATAAAATTGAGTAAACTAGCAAGATTAAACTTTTTATTGTAAACATTGCTTCAATACTGCTAAATATTGCATAGTAGAGTAGAACACAAGCACCGATGAGAGAAATTATTGTTGATAAAAATGTGAGGAGGATGAATGCTGATCCGAGGTATTTTTCTACCTGAAATTCGGGATAAAAATAGAATTTTGCGTTGAAAATTTTAAAAAGGGCAAGAATCGTGTGCTGCGTGCAGTTTTTGGCCACTTTTACAATAAAAACACTAAAATCGTGTGCTGCATGCTATTTTCTACCATTATGGTATCATTAAGGCCTAAAATCGTATTTTGCGCGTGGTTTTGACCTTTTTAACTATAAAATCCCAAAAACCGTATGCAACGTGCGATTTTGGTTACTTTTACCATAAAAACCAAAAAACCGTGTGCTGCATGCCTTTTTTGACCTTTTTTACTATAAAATCTCAAAAATCGTGTACAATGTGCGATTTTCTACCATTTTTGTCATTGAACCCTAAAACCGTGTATTGCGTGCCATTTTTGACCAATTGTACCAAAACCCTCAAAACCGTGTGCAACGTACGATTGCTGACTAATTTTGTCACTTAAACCCCAAAACCGTGTGGTGCATGCCATTTTGGACCATTTTTACCATAAAAACACTAAAATCGTGTGCTGCGTGCGACTTTTGAGTCATTATTTCCATAGAAACACTAAAATCGTGTGCTGCGTGCGACTTTTGGTCATGATTTACCTCTTAGGTGTTCCTTACTTATAAGTCATGACCAAAACTGCACACAACAAACGATTTTGGTAATTTATACTCCCAAAGATGTACTATTCAGTAATAAATGCTAGAAACCGCACGCAACACACAATTCATGTTCTTACCTTAATAAAGCTTCGAAATATTGTCAAAGGAAACACAATTAAGCTAATAAAGCTGATTATTTGTCCAACTGTTGTTATGAGTCCTAAAAATTTCAAAATAGTTCTTTTAAAATTTATTAATTAAGAAATATCAAAATTTTTACCAAGTTCCGAAGATGCTCGATAAATAAAAGTTGAAATTACTGTCAAGATTATTAGTGGAAAAATTAAAATTTTAAATAAAAATTGCGATTCTGTTTGATGAAGTTTATTGTCCATTATTAGAATGAGAATCATGAGACATGCGTGAAAATCTGCCAGAAAATAGAAAAAAAAATCAAGAAAATACAAAAATAATAAAGATAAAATAGTTTTTGGTATTTTGAGTGCTTTTGACGCATTTCTAGAAGATTTTGTTCTTTGAAAATAGTTTTGATAATCTGATAAGCTGTAAAGGACATAATAAACACATTTGTAGACTCAAATCTTCATGAAAAAAAGAAGTAATGGAAGAAAATATTTTTTTTATTGTAAAATTCATATAAAATGTATCCTGAGACTATTTATAAGATAATATTGAGTAAAATTGAATTTATTAGAAAATAATAATTCTGAAATGTGAAAACTGATTAATCCAGCTTGAAGTCTTGTGTGTTGGTTGTGTAAAACTGTGGTGATTAATCTTTTTTGTGTCATGACACACTTTGATTGTAAGAATGAATAAAAACCGTGTACTGCGTGCGATTTTAGGTATTTTTATCATTAAATCCCCAAAACCGTGTGTTGCATGCGATTTTTGTATTTTTTTTGCTTTTAATTTAATAACATGAACCCAAGATGTAAATAATAACCAAAATCACACACGATACACGATTTTCGGTAATTTTAATTAATAACGTAGACTTAAGTCTTAAACTGCCCAAAACTGCACGCAGTATACGACTCTGGTTATTTACATTACTAAAGTTTACTTTTTTTGATAAAAATGGTAAATAATGTCCAAAGTCGCACGCAATGCACGAATTTTGTCATTTTTTACCTGTAAAGCAGACTTTATAAGTCAGTTGATCAATAATCGCATGCGGAACACAATTTTTGGCATTTTATCTCAAAAATGGCTCAAAATCGCATGCGACACACGGTTCTGAGGATTTAATGATAAAAAATCCTAAAACCGCACGCAGTACACGGTTTTAGTGTTTTTATGGTAAAAATGGCTCAAAATCGCATGCAACACACGGTTCTGGTGATTTAATTATAAAAATTGCAAAAACCGCACGCAACACACGACTCTTTACACTAAAAACAACTCAACCTCCTCAATCCTTCTCATTTCCCTTCCACTTCGACCCTATCAACCCGAACTGGCATTTGAAATTGCGGAGCTTCACTTCGACTTGTTGGAAATACAGTCACAGTTCCATTTTCAGCTTGACTAACTCGTGTCCTCAGTGTTGACACTTCAGTTCTTGATTGAAATGTAAGGACCAGAAAATAAGTTCCAATGGCTGCAAAGGCAAAGAAAACCATCGAAGTTGGAAGACTAATGCTGAATTTTATAAATCCATCGATTAAGGCAAAGACTATGGCTAAGAAGGCGAGAAGGTTGTAGGCATCGAGGTCCTTTGATGGATTCTAAAATTAGAAAAAAAAATTGGTTAAAATTGAGGATTAAGAATTTTGAGAATTTTTTACATCATCGAACTCGGTGCAGCACAGACAACAATTTTTGATTGAATTTCCAACATAAATCGTTACAGCAATGTAGAGGAAGAATATGGAACCTGGAAGTAGAAGAAAAATATTAATTAGAATCCAGCAAGAGGACATGAATGAGCTCTTGGGGGTTTGTTATTAAAAATTACCAAAAACCGTACGCAGCACACGGTTTTTGGGAATTTGTGTCAAAAGTGGTCAAAAGACGCACGCGGCACACGATTTTAGTGATTTTGTGTCAAAAGTGGTCAAAAATCGCACACGGCATACGGTTCTTGTGATTTTTTTTGGCAAAATTGACCAAAAGTCGCACGCAGCACACGATTTTAGTGATTTTTTGACGAAATTGACCAAAAGTCGCACGCGGCACACGATTTTAGTGATTTTTTGACGAAATTGACCAAAAGTCGCACGCAGCACACGATTTTAGTGATTTTTTGACGAAATTGACCAAAAGTCGCACGCGGCACACGATTTTAGAGATTTTTTTGACAAAATTGACTAAAACTAGGACGCGTTACACTATTTTGTGAATTTGTATCAAAAATGTGTATCAAAAATCGCATGCGGCACACGATTTTAGTGATTTTTTGAAAAAATTGACCAAAAGTCGCACGCGGCACACGATTTTGTGAATTTTTTGGTACAACTGTTCAGAAACCGCGAGGGGCACACAATTTTATTGATTTTAAATAGAATTGACCAAAAACCCCACAGAATACACGATTTTGATCATTTATACTACTAAGGTGTGCCACATCAACAAATAATATCCAAAACCGCACACAGCACACGACTATGGTAACTTTCTGATTTTTTTTCGTGATTTATTTTTTTGTACATAAATGTTTTGAATTTTTGGATGTAAATCCAGCACAACAACCATTATATCCAAGCACTAATTCATTAAACTCACCAGTAGTTCCAGGAATGGCTCCAGACAAGTAATAAACATAATAAACTAAGTCAATGATGCCCAAAACTAAACTAAAAATCGACATTGTAAATCCAATAATGTAAAAACATGTAAATGGACTAAATCCAAGGAAGCAGTCGCACCAGCAGTTACATCGACTCATTTTTTGTGGACGGAGATTCTTTTTTAAGGCAATGAATATAATTTGTAGAAATTTCAACTTAAATCACTTTAAAACATATTTAAGGCTACTTTTAATGACTTTAAGTCAATTTTTTGATAATTTTTATTTAATTTTTCTTAAAAATTGTAAAAATTTTGCGATTGTTTTGAAAACAAATGTGTTTTGTGCTTGTGGGTGTGGATGAGAGCTTCACACAGATAAAATATTTTTCTACTTCGCACACAACTTTATTGCTTGTAGAAAAACGTAAAAAAATATGAATGAGAAGTCAAAATGCTCTCAATTTTGTGAATCAGCTGATTTTCCTTTGAACCCAAGGAATTAAAAAAAAATAAAAAAAAAATCATAAAAAATCATAAAAACACAAAAAATTAAAAAAATTAAAAAAATTAAAAAAAAATCCAAAAAAAATCCAAAAAAAATTTTAAAAAAATTAAAAAAAAATTAAAAAAATTGAAAAAAAAAATTTAAAAAAAATTTAAAAAAGCACAAAAAAAATTCCAAAAAATTAAAAAATTCCCCAAACCGTGTGCTGTGTGCGATTTTGATCATTTTTCAAAATTAGTTTACTCCTTGCTGACTACTCTTGACCAAAACCGTACATTGTATGCGATTTTTGTCATGTCTTACCAACAAAGCATACCTTTATGATAAAATTACCAAAAACCGCATGCAGTACACGGTTTTTGGGTTTTAATGTCAAAAAAGGTCAAAAGTTGCACGCTGCACACGGTTCTTGTGATTTTTTGACAAAATTGACTAAAACTGGGACGCGGTACACTATTTTGGGAATTTGTATCAAAAATGGTCAAAAGTCGCACGCTGCATACGATTCTTGTGATTTTTTTTGAAAAATGACCAAAAAACGCACGGAATACACGGTTCTTGTCACTAATACTCTTAATGCACACTTTTTAGGTTTTTAATTGTCAAAATCGTGAGCAGCATGAAGTTTTGGTAATGAATTATATGTCATATACACTTAAGAGATTATTCATGACCAAAAACCACATGCAGCAAACGATTCTTGCAAATTTTTGACAAAATTGACCAAGAGTCACACGCAGCACACGATTATTGTGATTTCTTGACAAAATTGACTAAAACAGGGATGCGTTACACTATTTTGGGAATTTGTGTCAAAAATGGTCCAAAGTCGCACGCGGTACACGATTTTAGTGATTTTTTGACGAAATTGACCAAAAGTCGCACGCAGCACACGATTCTTGTAATTTATTAAATTTTACACTAAATTGTCGAGAAAAATTGAAAAATGTACAAAAATCGTGTGTAACATGCGGTTTTGGTTTCTATTTAACACTAAATACAGTTTAAGGGTATGTCATAACAGAAACCGCACGCGGCACACGATTTTGGTCTTGACTTAACAGTTTAGTGTATCTGAATGAAAAAAAGTCAAAACTCGTGTGCAGTGTACGATTTTGGTAATTATGACCATAAAATCACAAGAATCGTGTGCTGCGTGCGACTTTTGGTCAATTTTGCCAAAAAATCACAAGAATCGTGTGCTGCGTGCGATTTTTGGTCAATTTTGTCAAAAGTTACAAGAATCGTGTGCTGCGTGCGACTTTTGGTCAATTTTGCCAAAAAATCACAAGAATCGTGTGCCGCGTGCGACTTTTGGTCAATTTTGTCAAAAAATCACAAGAATCGTTTACCGCGTGCGGTTTGTATCAATTTTTCTATCATGATTCATCTTAGTAGCATAAATGACCAAAACCGTGTACCGCGTGCGGTTTTGTTTATAGTTTTGGTCATGACTAATTTTTCTGATGAGATTTGACATAAACCGCACGCAACACACGATTTTGAACATAATTGAATGACTGAGGTTGCCATGACAATAAAAAACTGTTGGAAATGATGAAGCAACCTTGAAATTAAGCCTTCAAGTTCATTATCTCTACTTTAATTGATAACAGACAGCAATAAAATGCTTTCTGTCTTTGAATGTGATAGTCATTGAGTATCATGTTAGTAATTCATTGGAATTCATGTAATTAGGTGTATTATTTCATTATTTCATACAAAAGATAGCAAAATCAATTAAAAAAGTTTTTAATCTTTTTTCCCATGAAATTAATTATCAATTTATAACATTTATCATTAAAAAAATCAAAGATTAAGATAAAAAATTTTCAATCGATAAAATTAATTTATTGCATTTATAAGAATGAAGTTTTATGAAATTTGCGTTATTTTTGCAATGATTGTGAGCAGTAAGTGCTCAGATCAGCAAAATTTGGACATTTTTTCATCAGTTCATGTCAATAATGAGCCAATTATTGGAATTATGGCAATTGATATGTCATACTATATACAGTCGAAGTATACGGAACAATATTACAGCTTTATAGCTGCATCGTATGTTAAATTTGTTGAAGGCGGTGGTGCTCGTGTTGTTCCTGTTTGGTGAGTTGATGGGGAACTAAAATCTGTCAAAAACAGCTAAAAACAGACAGAAACAGCCAAAAACAGCCAAAATCAGACAAAAAACAGACAAAAACAGTCAAAAACAGACAAAAACAGACAAAAACAGACAAAAACAGACAAAAACAGACAAAAACAGACAAAAACAGACAAAAACAGACAAAAACAGGCAAAAACAGCAAAAAACAGACAAAAACAGACAAAAACAGACAAAAACTGACAAAAACTGACAAAAACAGACAAAAACAGCTAAAAACAAACAAAAACAGACCAAAACAGACAAAAACAGACAAAAACAGACAAAAACAGACAAAAACAGTCAAAAACAGACAAAAACAGACAAAAACAGCCAAAAACAGCCAAAATCAGACAAAAACAGACAAAAACAGACAAAAACAGTCAAAAACAGACAAAAACAGACAAAAATAGACAAAAATAGACAAAAATAGACAAAAACAGACAAAAACAGACAAAAACAGACAAAAACAGACAAAAACAGACAAAAACAGACAAAAACAGACAAAAACAGACAAAAACAGACAAAAACAGACAAAAACAGACAAAAACAGCCAAAAACAGATAAAAACAGCAAAAATTAAAAATTCAATGATTTTTTTTTCCAAAATTCCAGGATTGGTAAAGACCGCAGCTACTATGAAGACATCATGTCAAAACTCAACGGAATCCTTTTCACTGGCGGTGCCGTTTGGTTTCACGACAGTGACTATGCTGACACAGGCGAAATCATTTATGAAATTGCATCAAAACTCAACGACAATGGCGACTATTTTCCAATTTGGGGAACTTGCTTGGGTTTTGAACTTTTGACTTATTTGTCAGCAAATCGAAATGAGCATCGAGCTGATTGTTCGTCAACAAATCAGGCATTGAATTTGGAGTTTAAGGAGGATTTTAGGACTAGTCGAATGTTTAAGGATGCGTCGGAGGAGATTGTGGAAATTTTAAAGAATGAGGAAGTGACGTCAAATTTTCATCAGTTTTGTGTGACTGAAAAGGTTTGTTGGTGAAATTTTGATGAGTTTTGATCATTTTCGACCAGTTTTGATCATTTTCGGCCAGTTTTGGCCATTTCCAGTCAGTTTTGATCATTTTCGACCAGTTTTGGTCATTTTTGCCAGTTTTTATCACTTTCGGACAATTTTGATCATTTTCGACCAGTTTTGATAATTTTCGGCCAGTTTTGATAATTTTTGGTCAGTTTTGGTCATTTTCGGTCAGTTTTGGTCATTTTTGCCAGTTTTTATCACTTTCGGACAATTTTGATCATTTTTGACCAGTTTTGATAATTTTCGGACAATTTTGGTCATTTTCGGTCAGTTTTGGTCAACTTTTGTCAGTTTTGACCATTTTCGACCAGATTTGATCACTTTCGTTCAGTTTTGATCATTTTCGGTCAGTTTTAATAATTTTCGGTAAATTTTGATCGATTTCTTCCAGTTTTGACCATTTTCGGCTAGTTTTAATCATTTTCAGCTAGTTTTGATCATTTTCAGCCAATTTTGATCATTTTCGGCCAGTTTTAATAAATTCAGAAAATTTTTTAAAGTTTTTGTCCATATTCTAACAATTTTATAAAATTTAATTCCCACAGAACTTGACAACCAACAAAATCGACAACATTTGGCGTGTAATTTCAACCAACAAGGACTTTAACAATTTCGAGTTTATTTCATCAATCGAGCACAAAAATTATCCATTTTATGGCGTCCAATTTCATCCTGAAAAAAATCTCTACGAATGGATTCGTAATAAAAATATTTCACACAGTCAAAATGCCATCAAAGCTTCACAATATTTTGCACAATTTTTCGTCAATGAAGCTCGAAAAAGTCATCACAAATTTAAGGATTCAAAGACTGAAGATCAACATGTGATTTATAATTTTCCGTTAACTTTTACTGGACTTGTTGGGTCGTCGTACGAACAATGCTATTTATTTAAGGAAAATGTTGATTATAATTTTGATGTTAATGAAGCTGGTCGAGGTTCTGTGAATGTTGTTGTTGTTGCTGTGTTGCTGTTCATTCCTGTCATTTTATCTATTTTATAAACTGCTAAAAACTGCTAGAATTTATTGTAAACTGTCACAATCTGCTTTAAACTGTTATAGCTGCTATAATTGTTATAAACTGCTATAAACTGTTATAAACTGCTATAATCTACTATAAAATGTTATAAACTGCAATAATCTACCATAAACTGTTATAGCTGCTATAATTGTTATAACTGCTATAAATTGTTATAACTGCTATAAATTGTTATAACTGCTATAAATTGTTATAACTGCTATAAATTGTTATAACTGCTATAATTTTCTGTAAACTGTTATAATCTGCTATAAACTGGTAAATTGCTGTAAATTACAAAAAAATATTATCATTGTTAATCAAACAATTGTGTACTGTGCAAATGATTTGAAAATAAACTAGATTCAATAATAGATCACAATATTATTTGTCCTACTTTACTTTTCTTATTTTTTTTATCATTGTTTAATCAGTTAAGTTAAAGTTTTCTTTTCAGGACAAAATAGTTAGTATAAAAAGTCAGAATGAATCTTTTTGTCCATTCAGTTTGCATTTTTCAATCTTAAGATGAACAATAAGAAAGTTTTAATTTTGTTAACTATTTTTACAAGTTACAGTCATGGAGCTTTTATTAAGGATACAGTCCCAGTGGCTAGACTTGATCAAGCAATAATGAGATTTGGTATGGACGGTGAGAATGTGCTGGATAAAGAGTAAGTGAAAAGGAGGAAAATCTAAAGAAGTAGAAATTTGGCTAATTTGAGTATTTTCGGCCAGTTATGATAATTTTCGGGCAGTTTTGAAAATTTTCAGTCAGTTTTGATCAATTTCGGTCAGTTTTGATCACTTTTGGCCAGTTTTGGTTATTTTTGGTCAGCTTTGATTATTTTCGGCCAGATTTGAAAATTTTTGGTCAGTTTTGATATTTTACGGCCAGTTTTGACCATTTTCGGCTAGTTTTGATCACTTTTGATCAGTTATGATTATTTTCGGTCAGTTTTGACAATTTTCTTACAATTTTGATCATTTTCGGTCAGTTTTGATCACTTTTGGCCAGTTTTGAAAACTTTTTGTCAATTTTGATCCATTTCGGAAAAGTTTTGATCATTTTTGACCAGTTTTGAAAATTTTCGGTCAGTTTCGATCATTTTCGGCCAGTTTCGATCATTTCGGCCAGTTTCGATCATTTTCGACCAGTTTTGATCATTTTTGGCCAATTTTGATCATTTTCGGCCAGTTTCGAAAATTTTCAGACAATTTGGAAAATTTTTGGTCAGTTTTGATCATTTTCGGCCAACTTTGAGCATTTTCGGCAAACTTTTGATCGCTTTTGGCCAACTTTGATCATTTTCAGCAAATTTTGATCATTTTCGGCCAGTTTTGATCATTTTCGGCCAGTTTTGACCATTTTTTGTCAGTTTTGATCACTTTTGGCCAGTTTTGGTTACTTTCGGCCAGTTTTGATCATTTTCGACCAGATTTGATCATTTTCGAACAGTTTTGATCATTTTCGGCCAGTTTCGATCATTTTCGGTCAGTTTTGACAATTTTCTTACAATTTTGATCATTTTCGGTCAGTTTTGATCACTTTTGGCCAGTTTTGAAAACTTTTTGTCAATTTTGATCCATTTCGGAAAAGTTTTGATCATTTTTGACCAGTTTTGAAAATTTTCGGTCAGTTTTGATCATTTTCGACCAGATTTGATCATTTTCGGTCAGTTTTGGTCATTTTTTACCAGTTTTTATCATTTTCGGTCAGTTTTGATATTTTACGGCCAGTTTCGAAAATTTTCAGACAATTTGGAAAATTTTTGGTCAGTTTTGATCATTTTCGGCCAACTTTGAGCATTTTCGGCAAACTTTTGATCGCTTTTGGCCAACTTTGATCATTTTCAGCAAATTTTGATCACTTTTGGCCAGTTTTGGTTACTTTCGGCCAGTTTTGATCATTTTCGACCAGATTTGATCATTTTCGAACAGTTTTGATCATTTTCGGCCAGTTTCGATCATTTTCGGTCAGTTTTGACAATTTTCTTACAATTTTGATCATTTTCGGTCAGTTTTGATCACTTTTGGCCAGTTTTGAAAACTTTTTGTCAATTTTGATCCATTTCGGAAAAGTTTTGATCATTTTTGACCAGTTTTGAAAATTTTCGGTCAGTTTTGATCATTTTCGACCAGATTTGATCATTTTCGGTCAGTTTTGGTCATTTTTTACCAGTTTTTATCATTTTCGGTCAGTTTTGATATTTTACGGCCAGTTTCGAAAATTTTCAGACAATTTGGAAAATTTTTGGTCAGTTTTGATCATTTTCGGCCAACTTTGAGCATTTTCGGCAAACTTTTGATCGCTTTTGGCCAACTTTGATCATTTTCAGCAAATTTTGATCATTTTCGGCCAGTTTTGATCATTTTCGGCCAGTTTTGACCATTTTTTGTCAGTTTTGATCACTTTTGGCCAGTTTTGGTTACTTTCGGCCAGTTTTGATCATTTTCGACCAGATTTGATCATTTTCGAACAGTTTTGATCATTTTCGGTCAGTTTCGATCATTTTCGGCCAGTTTAATTTTATTTCTTTTCTTCATTTCAGAACAGAAAATTCAAATGGTGAACGTGAGTTTCTAGCCAAAGCTAACATACCAATCGTATATTCCGATTCAAATTGTGAAGAATGGATTCAAAATGAACAAGAAATTTGCGTTTATGAAACAGTTGAAGATCCTGAAAATTCAGAAATAATCAAAATGAAAGGTTTAACGAGCATCAATGAAGAAATTAAACTGATTTTAAATCCAAATGCTGTTCTTCATAAAAAAACTTTAATTAATTTGGATATTTTGATTGACGAAGGAATTGAAAATTTAGATCAAGTTCGTGTGATTGAATTTTTTAAATTTTATCCAGAATGGATTAATATTTCTGAATTTAAATCATTACGTGAACTTTACATCATAAATGCTGGAATTAAATCATTACAAGAAGATTTTTTGGCAGATTTATTGGAATTAAAAATTTTGGATTTATCGAAAAATCTTTTGACTGCAATTGAAGCAAATTCATTCAAAAATTTACCAAATCTTGTTGCAATAATGCTCAATGATAATCCAATAAAATTGACTTCATTTGATCCAATTTTATTTGAAGTTTTATCAAAAAATGCAATATTTGTTGCTAAAATTGCGACCGAATGTGTTGAATTATTTTTTGAAGATTTAAAACTACGAGCATCCAATATTGTAAGTGTACCTCCACGTGGTAAATGCTTTGAGCCAATCGCAGTATTTGCACCTCCAGAAAAACCCAGTAAGTACTAAATTATTAAAAAATAATCAACAAAATAAATTAGCTGATTTTCATATTCACACCGTTTCACGTTGTGAATATATTGTTTTCGATAGATTTAAAAAATCGTTTTTTTAGTTTTTTGGCGCCAAAACTCAAAATTTTCATAAACTGTTCGGTGTGAAAAGTTCGGCCTCAAAATTATCTACAAAATACAAAAAACCGCATTGAAAAAGGTTTTGATGCCTCCGGACACGACCCCAAATAGTGGTGGTGTATGCTTACAAGCACGTTTGTCGGATGGAGAACTCAACTACGAAAAAATAATTTTTTGTCAAAAATGTCTCAAAATGTGCGCATTATCACTCAAAAGTGCTGTGAATCTTTTGGTGCCGATCCATGCAGACTATTCCGAGAAATTAACGAAATAGTGTGTTTTTTAAGCATATTTTAGCCGATTATTGCAAAATACCGTTAAAAAATTTCACACAAATTGTTAATTGAACTTTTTTGATCAAAATCAATAAAAAATGAAGTTTTGTTGAGAAAAAATGCAAAAAAAAATTTTTTAGCCACCAGTACACCTCCCACAAACCTAAATTTTGGAAAAATTCGTGTGGTTCACTGTGTGGATGGATTTTTGTAAACTTTTCTGATTTTGATCAATAAATGCGAGAACTTTTATGAAAAAATACCAAAAATATTTTTAAACCAAGTTTAGTTGGTCAAAAAGTCGAAAAAGTTCAAAAAATCGGCATTTTTCTGTGCCTACAATTCGGACTTAAAAATTCTAAAAACCTGTGATTATTGTAGCTTATAATTAGACCTAAAAGTCGTACATACGTTGTCATGTCCAAAAACATCAATTAGTGCTTGAAAATTGAGTCCAAATGTAAAAATTCTCGATTTTTTTTAGTAAACTTAATTTTCAATCTTATGCAAAGCGAAGCTTTGCTGACCCGATCGAATCCTAATCTTCAAACTTATGCAAAGCGAAGCTTTGCTGACCCGATGGAATCCTAATCTTCAAACTTATGCAAAGCGAAGCTTTGCTGACCCGATCGAATCCTAATCTTCAAACTTATGCAAAGCGAAGCTTTGCTGACCCGATATAGAGTTTTGGAACGGTGTGAATATGCACATGAAGCGTGATCCGCTTCATTACTAGTTTTTTTTTCATTTAGATAAGAGGCTTATAGAGGTAAAGAAATGGTTTAGCGAGGTAACTGGCATTTAATAAAAGATCTGAATTCTAAGCGACGTTTTAATTAAATTTTTTTCAAATTTTAAAAAATTGTTAAATTTGAAATATTTGAAAATTAATTAAAATTATAATTAATAAAATTTGAATTCTAAATGACCGTTAAATACGAAAATAAAGAAAATTAAAAAAAGTCAAATTTTATTTTTATTTGTCTCAAAAATTCTTAAAAGTTTCAAAATGTTAATTTTACAGATTATTATTGTGAATATTTTCAACATTTAATTTCATTGGATATTTTGGAATTCCTTCAAATCCAGTCGTCACAACCGTTGGATCTCGTGAATTGTTGAAATTTTGCAGTTCATCCAATCGACTTTCAAATAATTCACGTTTTGAAATAAATGCAATTAAAATTGTGAAAAGTGTCATGAAAGCGTAGACAAACAAGATGATTGAGTTGATTGTTGCACCAAGGAGAAGTTTCCATACACCTTCAGTAATTGCAAAAATTACAGCAATTATTGAGGTTATGATGAGGATGTTGAAAAATTTGTTGATGTCCTGAAGAGAAAAAATGAGAAAGAAAAAAATGTTAGAACTGCTATAAACTGTTATAACTGCTATAAATTGTCATAAACAGCTAAAACTGTTATAAACTACTATAAACTGTTATAACTGCTAAAATCTGCAATAAACTGTTAAAAACGGCTATAATTTGCTAAAATCTGCCAATAACTGCTATAATCTGTTATAACTGCTATAAACTGTCATAAACAGCAAAAAAACTGTTAAGCTTTACTGTAAACTGCTATAATTTTATGTAAACTGTTATAAACTGCTGTAAAAAGTTATAAACTGCAATTAATTGTTATAAACTGCTATAATCTGCTATAAATTATTTTAAACTGCTATAAACTGCTTTAAAGTGTTTTAACTGCTACATTCTGTTATAAACTGTTAAGAACGGCTATAATCTGCTAAGATCTGCCAATAGCTGCTACAAACTGTTATAAACTGCTATAAACTGCAAAAACTGTTATAATTTATTGTAAACTGCTTTAATTTAATGTAAACTGTTATAAACTGCTGTAAAAAGTTATAAGCTGCAATAAACTGTTTTAAACTGTTATAATCTGTTGTAAATTACTGAAAACTGCTATAAACTGTTATAAAATGCTTTAATCTGCTATAAATAACTGTAAACTGCTACAATCTACTGTAAACATTTATAAACTGCTGTATACTGTTTTAAATTATTATGTATTGCTATTAATTCCAATAAACTACTATAACTGCAAAAAGCTGTTATAACCGCTATAAATTGTTATAAACTGCTATGATCTGTTAAAAATGTTAAAAACTGCAGAAAATCTTATGATCAGCTAAAAAATTGTCATAATCTTCTACAAACTATTATAAACTCCTTTAATCTGCTGTAAACTGCGATAAATTGTTAAAATTTTGCATAAACAGTTAAAATGGCTAAAATATGCTAAAGTTTAATATAAATTGCTATAAACTGTCATAAACAGCTAAGAACTGTGATAATTTACTGTAAACTGCTATAAACTGCTGTAAACTACTGTAAACTGTTATAACTGTTATAATCTGCTATCATCTGCTATAATCTGCTACAATTTACTGTAAACTGTTATAAAATGCTATAAACTGTTATAGACTGCTATAAACTATCGTAATTGCTATAAACCGTTATAACTGCTATAATTTTCTGTAAACTGTTATAATATGCTATAAACTATGAAAAACTACATTAAACTGTTATAACTGCTATAATCTGCTATGAGTGCTATAAACTGCTATATTCTGTTATAATCTACCGTAAACTGCAAAAAATTGTTAAAACGGCTAAAAACTGCTAAAGTTTGCTATAAATTGTTACAAACAGTCGAAAACAGCTAAGAGCTTTTTTAATATGCTATGAACTGCAATAAACTGCTATAAACTGTTATAACTGCTATAAACTGTCATAACTGCTATAATATGCTAAAATCTTATGTAAACTGTTATAATCTGTTCTAAACTGCTTTGAACTGCTTTAATCTACTAAAATATTCTACGAGCTGTTATAATTTGCTATAAACTGCTATAATTTGGTAAAAACTGCTACAAACTACTATAATCTCTTATAAACTGCTATGATGTGCTATATACTTCATCTTTGTTAACCAAACAAGTCTGCATTGTGTAAGTAACTTGAAAATAAACAAGGCTAAAATTGTAAATTAAAATAAAGTTTTTCCTACTTTACTTTATTTATTTTCTTCTTTTATCATTGTTTAATCAATTAAGTTAAAGTTTTCTTTTCAGGACAAAATAGTCAGTATAAAAAGTCAGAATGAATTTTAAAATGCATTCAGTCAAATTTATAATTTCAAGAAAAAAAAAGATGAAAAATAAAAAAATTTCATTATTTTTAATTATTTTCGTATTTTACATCCACGAAGTTGTCTTTGGAATGACCCAAAGGTTTGCAATCGAAATTGGAGAAATGAAATTTGGTGGAAAAATTCCTAAAAATTTGGATTTTACTAAAGAAGAGTAAGTCATGTCCTGTTGTTCTCCCGGCAGGGAATTTTTATTGAGAAAATTTTTTCCTGTTAAAATTACGTCATCTTAGGGTACATACCCCAAGGGGGTCACTTATACTTATTCTTTTTTTATTATGAAGTTATATTCGAACAGATTATCATATTGGTCATCGTGCCTTTGTAAAAATGGTTGAAATACCAATCGTTCTTGCCGAAAACTGTGATGATTGGAGATTTAAAGAAAGTGAAATTTGTGTGAATGAAACTATCGAAGATCCTGAAATACCTGACAAAACAATGATGAAAGCCACAACTTTCAGTTCTAGGACATCAAGGGAATTACATCCAGGTGCTATTTTCCAACAAAAAGTTCTAATGATCCTCAATATTATTATAGAAGGACAAATTGAAAATTTAAATCAAGTTCATGTGATGAAATTTTCTAAATTTTATCCCGATTGGATTAATATTTCTGAATTTAAATCATTACGTGAACTTTACATCATAAATGCGGGACTTGAATCATTAAAAAAAGATTTTTTAAATGATTTAATTTATTTGGAAATTGTTGATTTATCTGATAATATTTTAACCACAATTCTTGCTGAATCATTTGAGAATTTACCAAAACTTGCTACACTAATACTAAACAATAACAATATAACATCAATTGATGCATATTTATTTCAAAAATTATCAATTAGAAATTTTTTATTTAATGGAAATTATTGCATAAATGAAATTATTCATGATCCAAATCTTGACATTGAGGTTTTTAATGCTTTGTTGAATCAATGTTTAGAATATCAACCACGTAATGAATTTCCTCCACATGGTAAGTGGATTTACATTTTTTTTTCGTCTAATAATTTTTTTATTTTTCAGACGATAACTCAAACAACAACAAAACACTTTTATATGCTATAGGAAAATATTGATGCTATTTCATGATGTAACAGGGCTAGAGTGGGTTTCTAAGGTATTCTCTGAGGTATTGACTATAAATTATTGCTATATACTGATATAAACTGCTATAACTGCTATAAACTTATGTAAACTGCTAAAATTTGCTATAAATTGCTGTATACATTTATGAACTGCTGTAAACTGTTAAAACTACTATAAACTTATGTCAACTACTATAATTTGTTATAAAATGTTACAATTGCTGTAAACTGTTATAATCTGCCATAAACTGTTATAATCTGCCATAAACTGTTGTAATCTGTTATAAACTGTTATAATCTGCTATAAACTGTTATAACTGCTATAAACTGTTGTTAACTGTCATAAACTACTGTAAGCTACTATGAACTACTATAATTTTTGAGAAACTGTCATAAATTGCTATTATTTGCACACAACTGTTATAATTTCTTATAAACCGCTGTAAACTTTTATAAACTGCTATAAACTTTTATAATTTTTAATAAAATATCATAAACTGCTATAAACGGTTATAAATTACAATTTAAACTGCTATAAATGACTGTAAACCACTACAAAAACTCAACAAACTAAAATTTTACTCACCCGATTGTATTGACGTCTGCAGCACAAAATTGAATGAAAAATTCCAGCAAAGAAAAAGAAGAACATTGAACACATGGCAAGGGCAAAAAAATCTGTAATAACTAGTAATGAAGCGGATCACGCTTCATGTGCATATTCACACCGTTCCAAAACTCTATATCGGGTCAGCAAAGCTTCGCTTTGCATAAGTTTGAAGATTAGGATTCCATCGGGTCAGCAAAGCTTCGCTTTGCATAAGTTTGAAGATTAGGATTCCATCGGGTCAGCAAAGCTTCGCTTTGCATAAGTTTGAAGATTAGGATTCCATCGGGTCAGCAAAGCTTCGCTTTGCATAAGTTTGAAGATTAGGATTCCATCGGGTCAGCAAAGCTTCGCTTTGCATAAGTTTGAAGATTAGGATTCCATCGGGTCAGCAAAGCTTCGCTTTGCATAAGTTTGAAGATTAGGATTCCATCGGGTCAGCAAAGCTTCGCTTTGCATAAGTTTGAAGATTAGGATTCCATCGGGTCAGCAAAGCTTCGCTTTGCATAAGATTGAAAATTAAGGTTACTAAAAAAATCGAGAATTTTTACATTTGGACTCAATTTTCAAGCACTAATTGATGTTTTTGGACATGACAACGTATGTACGACTTTTAGGTCTAACTATAAGCTACAATAATCACAGGTTTTTAGAATTTTTAAGTCCGAATTGTAGGCACAGGAAGGCGAAATGTCCAAAAAATGCCGATTTTTTGAACTTTTTCGACTTTTTGACCAACTAAACTTGGATTAAAAATATTTTTGGTATTTTTCCATAAAAGTTCTCGCATTTATTGATCAAAAACAGAAAAGTTTACAAAAATCCATCCACACAGTGAACCACACGAATTTTTCCAAAATTTAGGTTTGTGGGAGGTGTACTGGTGGCTAAAAAATTTTTTTTGCATTTTTTCTCAACAAAACTTCATTTTTTATTGATTTTGATCAAAAAAGTTCAATTAACAATTTGTGTGAAATTTTTTAACGGTATTTTGCAATAATCGGCTAAAATATGCTTAAAAAACACACTATTTCGTTAATTTCTCGGAATAGTCTACATGAATCGGCACCAAAAGATTCACAGCACTTTTGAGTGATAATGCGCACATTTTGAGACATTTTTGACAAAAAATTATTTTTTCGTAGTTGAGTTCTCCATCCGACAAACGTGCTTGTAAGCATACACCACCACTATTTGGGGTCGTGTCCGGTGGCATCAAAACTTTTTTCAATGCGGTTTTTTGTATTTTGTAGATAATTTTGAGGCCGAACTTTTCACACCGAACTGTTTATGAAAATTTTGAGTTTTGGTGCCAAAAAACTAAAAAAACGATTTTTTAAATCTATCGAAAACAATATATTCACAACGTGAAACGGTGTGAATATGAAAAATTAAAATTTTATCAAAATTTGAAATATTTTTTTCTTACATAAGTTTCACTTACATGCATTAAATTTCTCTTTATCACCCATTTTTAGCAAAATTGTCATCACAAAATCTCCAATAAATAAAGAAAAACTAAATGTGCTCATGATGACGCCCAAAACGATTAAAGTGTTTGGAATGTCAATGCAAAAATATTTGTCGAATTTTCCCATTTTCTTTTTGGATTTGTAATTTTAACTGGAATGAAAATTCAAAATGGCGGTCTAAAAATTAAAAATTGTAGCGAAAATTCAAAATGGCGGCAAAATTTCAAAATGGCAGCCAAAAATTCAAAATGGTGGTCTAAAAATTCAAAATGGCGGTCGAAAGATTCAAAATGGCGATCAAAAAATTCAAAATGGCGGCCAAAAATTCAAAATGGCAGAAAAAAATTTAAAATGGCGGAAAAAATTCAAAATGGTGGACAAAATTCAAAATGGCGGCCAAAAATTCAAAATGGCAGAAAAACTCAAAATGGCGGACAAAACTCAAAATGGCGGTCGAAAGATTCAAAATGGCGGAAAAAAATTCAAAATGGCAGAAAAAAATTCAAAATGGCGGAAAAAATTCAAAATGGCGGCAAAATGACAAAATTCAAAATATCAGAAATAAAAACATTTTGAACAAAAAACTGATCAATTCGATGGAAACAACTCAACGTTATTTTTCTTATCTTTGTTGACAAAATTATTTCCACAAATTACTCATTATTTTTTATCGTTCTAATACTTGTAATTTTTACACAATTTTTTATATAAAAAAAAGCTTTAAAATTAATTCAACGAAGCTTTTTCCTTAATTTAAGAATTTTTTAATCTTTTTATTGAAATTATTCGAATTTTAACTGAAATTTAATTTTTAATTGATTTTTACGCACCTTTTGTTAATAAATAAATTAACTCCGACGTACAATTACGAATGATTGAATTTTCACTCTCTCTGTAAACAATTTTGCCTCTCACAAAGTTTTGTTTACCTGATAACAATTTTTCTTAAGAAAGAGAGAAAAAAAGTTGAAAAATGATTCAAAATAATTTTTTATACTTTTTATTATTTTTTATTAATTATTAGTTATTGAGATTACATTTCACAAAAATAATCAATTTTAATTTCCACTATTTTTACTTATTATCAGCCATTTTGAATTTTTGTGAATTTTTCCGCCATTTTGAATTTTTTAAATCAAATTCTAAACAATTGCAGCTCTTTCATCATTTCCATAATTTTCACAATCCAAATTTTGTTGGTCTTCATCGATCAACTTTTCAACATGCAGTGTCATTGGATATTTTGGAATTCCATCAAGTCCATTCGTTGCAAACGTCGGACCTTGAAAATTATTAAATTTTTGCAATTCATCAAGTCGATCTTCAAATAATTCACGTTTTGCAATGTATGCAATTAAAATTACAAATATTGTAATAAATGCGTAGACAAAAAGGATGATTGAGTTGATTTTTGAACCAAGAAGAAGTTTCCAAATTCCATCAGCGATGGCAAAAATGACAGCAATAATTGAGCTTATGATGACACCGCTGAAAGTTTTGTTGATATTCTGAAAAAAAATGTGAAAGAAAAAAAAATTGTTAAAAGAATTCAAAATTCCGCTATTTTTGAAATTTACCAATTTTAAATTTTTGCCCGCCATTTTGAAATTTTTTCCGCAATTTTGAATTTTTTCCCCGCCAATTTAAATTTTCCACAAAATTTTGAATTTTTTCCGCCATTTTGAATTTTTATCCGCCATTTTGAATTTTTATCCGCCATTTTGAATTTTTATCCGCCATTTTGAATTTTTATCCGCCATTTTGAATTTTTATCCGCCATTTTGAATTTTTATCCGCCATTTTGAATTTTTATCCGCCATTTTGAATTTTTATCCGACATTTTGAATTTTTTCCGCCATTATGAATTTTTATCCGCCATTTTGAATTTTTTCCGCCATTTTGATTTTTTTCCCCGACAATTTAAATTTTCCACAAAATTTTGAAATTTCATCCGCCATTTTGAATTTTTTATTCGCCATTTTGAATTTTCATCCGCCATTTTGAATTTTCATCCGCCATTTTGAATTTTTATCCGCCATTTTGAATTTTCATCCACCATTTTGAATTTTCATCCGCCATTTTGAATTTTGTCCGCCATTTTGAATTTTTTCCCCGGCAATTTAAATTTTCCACAAAATTTTGAATTTTTTATCCACCATTTTAAATTATATATTTTTTAAAAAAAAAATTATTGAAATAAATAAAAATAACTTAAAATTTTGCCTTACTCTGCTGTAATCGCGTCTGCAACATAAAATCGATTGTAAAATTCCAGCAAGACAGAAACTAAACATTGAGCACATTACAAATGCAAAAAAATCTGCATGAAAGGAAAAAAAAATAATTTACAATATAAATTTTGAAATTTCTTAAAAGTATTACTTACATCCGTTTAGTTCATTTAAAGTTGTCATTAATATTATCGACATCACAAAATCTCCGATAAATAATGATAAACTAAAAATACCCATAATTGTACCTAACATGATTAAAGTTGTTGGAATTTCCATGCAAAAATATTTTTTATATTTTCCCATTTTTAGTTTTTAATGTCGTTGAACTGCTGTGTAAGCTAAAGTTGAAATTTGTTGTGCTGCAAAAAAATACAATTGCAAAAAAAAAATTAGCAAAATTTAATTAAATTTTTGATGAGTTTCAGACATATATGTCCAAAACCGTGTGCTGTATACGGTCATTGCTATTTTATACCGACAAGGTACACTATAGCAGTATTTATGAACAAAACCGTGTGCCGTGTGCGATTTTAATCATTGTTAATTATCAAATTGCATGAAACGTATTCAATGTACGGTTTTGAGCATGAATGAACGCCAAGGTCGATTTGAAGGTAAGTCATGACTAAAGCCATACGCAGCACACGACTTTAAGCAAAAATTATCTCAAATGAGTTCCTTAATGATAATTTGAGTTTATAATCGCACACGGTGCACGGTTTTGGTCATAAAAACTGCTAAAGTGTATCATTCTGATAAGTCAAGAACAAAACCGTGTGGCGCGTGCGGTTTCTGCCATAACTTAAGTTTTGATCAGAAATTAGCTCCAAATTTGTATCTTGATGAAGAAAAATGACAGGAATCGCACACGACACACAGTTTAAGTTATAATTTACTATCAATACAGAAAAATGTAGTCAACATCAAGTTCAGTGGTGGACAACCTTTTTTGTGCTGCGGTACACCTTGTGAGTAAGTCATGACCAAAACTGCACGCGGAACACGGTTCGTGGTACTTTTTGAAAAAAATCTGTATACTAGTGTACCGCGGCACACAGATTGGCCATCACTGGACTTGTTAATGCATCAAAGTTCAAGTAAACAACAATTTTTCTAAACTTTTAGTTCTATTTTATTTTCTTATTGTGATTTTTGATTATTTTAAATTAATTTAATACTCAAATTTAAATTTAATTTAAAGTTATTAACAACTTATGCAAATCTGCTTGTCCATTAAGAATTTAAATACAAACCTTTTGATTTTTTTTTAAGAAAACTGAATTTTTTCCCTTTTTTTTACGATGGTGAAATTTATTTTTTAAATTTTCATTCTCTCTAAAAAAAGAGTTTCTCTCGCAGTAGAAAATGCAAATTATAAAATGCAAAAGTGTATGTATGTGCATTGTAGTGTAATTTACGTTGAGATGCAACAGTTGTTTACTTCAAACAGGGGCGTAGCCAGGAATTTTTTTGAGGGGGGGGTTTTGCTTTTTGACGTTTTTTTTGGTTCGGATCTGAATATCTAATAATATCTAGTATAAATTTCGAGAAAATAATAGGGGGGGGGTGGGTTGACCCCCAAATCCTCCCCCCCCTGGCTACGCCCCTGACTTCAAATCTGACTTTTATTTTACTTTTTTTTTAAAAATTTCCAAAATTTTATTTCCAAAATTACTTTTTCATCAAAGTTTTTCAGCATGAAGCGTCATTGGATACTTTGGAATGTCATCATGTCCACTTGATTGTGCATCTGATCCTTGTGTGTTGTTGAAGTTTTGAACTACATTTAATCTTTCAGTTACAAGTTCATGTTTTGCCATTGCAGCGATGACGATTGTGATGACTGTTCCAAGTGTGTAAATACAAAGTAGAATAGATAACAAAACTTGATAATTTAATTTCACAATTGCGTCAATTATTGCAAATACTGTGGAAACTGTCATGATTGTTAAATATTGTTTGAAGGATTTGCCGAGGTCCTGGAAGTGAGAGAATCGAATTAAGGAAATTAAGTAAAATTTGTATTTTTTGGGGCCTCTGGACAAGGTTCTTTCGGGTATTATACGCCGAAAACCCACCAAAATCCTCCGGAACCGTCCCAAATCCTCCTAAACTCTGTTAAACCTTCGAAAACCCTGCAAAATGCTTCCAAACCCTCCGGAATCCTCCCAAAGCTTCTTAAATTCTTCTCAAACCTTCCCAAACCCTCCCAAACCCTCTCAAACCCTCTAAACCCTCCAAAACCCTCCCAAACTCTCTCAAACCCTCCCAAACCCTCCCAAACTCTCTCAAACCCTCCCAAACCCTCCCAAACTCTCTCAAACCCTCCCAAACCCTCCAAACCCTCCAAAACCCTCCCAAACTCTGTCAAACTTTCGAAAACCCTCTCAAACTCTCCCAAAACCTTCCAAACCCTCCCAAACCCTTCCAAACCCTCCAAAACCCTTCCAAACCCTCCCAAACCCTTCCAAACCCTCTCAAACCCTCCAAAACCCTTCCAAACTTTGTCAAACCTTCAAAAACTCTCCCAAAACTTCTTAAAGCCTCCTAAACCCTCCAAAAGCTTCATAATCCCTACCAAACCATTCCAAATCCTTTCAAACCCTTCTAAGCCTTCTCAAACCTTCCCAAACCCTTCCAAACCCTCCAAAACCCTTCCAAACCCTCCAAAACCCTCCCAAACCCTTCCAAACCCTTCCAAACCCTCCCAAACCCTCCAAAATCCTCCCAAACCCTTCCAAACCCTTCCAAACCCTCCAAAACCCTTCCAAACCCTTCCAAACCCTCCCAAACCCTCCAAAATCTTCCCAAACCCTCCAAAACCTTCCCAAACCCTCCAAAACCCTCCCAAAACCCTCCAAAACCCTTCCAAACCCTTCCAAACCCTTCCAAACCCTCCCAAACCCTCCCAAACCCTTCCAAACCCTCCCAAACCCTCCGAAATCCTCCCAAACCTTCTCAAACCTTCCCAAACTCTCCCAAACCCTCAAAAACTCTCCCAAACCTTCATAAACCCTTCAAAATCCACAGAAACTCTTCTTAAATTCACTCAAACTCCTCGAAATCGCCAAAAATGCTACAAAAATTTCTTACCTTATTAAAATTTTTGCTGCAACATAAAAGCGAACAGTGAAAAATTCCTGATAAAAAATAAGAACAGAATGCAAAAAATGTGAAGATCATCAAGACTGTAAGGAAATAAAAAAAAAGATTTTTTATAAATAAAATCTCCAAACTTAAACGCAGAAGTTAACTTCAATATCTTACATGGAAAACTATCCTGATGAATTACATAATTGAAAGTTAGTCCAAAATCTGTCGCAGCAACTCCAAAAATTAGAATTGTCATGACAGCACCGACACAAATTATTGTTTCGTGAGCACCGATGATAAAAAATTTCTCATATTTTCCCATTTTTTGATGCTTAGCTTGTAGTATTTTAATTATGATGATTAATTGAGTTTTTTTTTTATTAGAAAAAAAATTAAGCCTTGAATGTTTTTTTTTAATTTTTTAATATTCATTAAAAAGTTGTTAAATTTTGTTTTAAAAAAACTTTTAAAAATTTGAGTTTTTTATTTAAAAAAAAAAAATACAAAAAAAAAAGATTTTTTCAATAAAATTATCAAAAAAGCTCTCAATTAAAAATAATAATTCTAGTTCGCTTGTAAATTGAAACAAGACTAAGTACGAAGACTAGTGATGCAAAATACAGCAAAAATGTGAGCGTAAAGTACTTAAAATGTATAACAAGCTCGAGTAATTTCACCGGCAATAAATTTTAGATGTGTTGTTTATTTTGAGTATTTGACTTTATTTGCTTACAGCCACATATAATAAAAGTATAAAAATTGCACTTATTTAAACATTTTTAAGCTTAAAATTCATTTTTTAGTCCAAAAATCTCGCAAATTCCATTAAAACTCACAAGAGTAAGCTTTCCCGATGCCGGTACCGGCATTTTCCGGGAATTTCCCGGTCCCGTCCCGAGTCTTAAAAATGTGTCGGGACTGGGAAATTGGGAAAGCCTACTCAGTAGTGGGTCTCTAGGGTAAAATCTAGGAGCAAGGGCGTAGCCAGGGAGGAGTTTTGGGGGTCAACCCTCCCCCCTATTTTCGCGAGTTTTACACTAGATATTATTGAATTTTTCAGATCCGAACCAAAAAACGTTGAAAAGTAGCGAAAACCCCCCTCAAAAAAATTCCTGGCTACGCCCCTGTCTAGGAGGTACCCTATACCATAGGGCAGTGGTGGACAACCGTTTTTTGCCGCGGCACACCTTGTGAGTAAATCATGACCAAAACCGCACATGGAACACGGCTCGTGGTACTTTTTGAAGAAAAAATTGGCACATTAGTGTGCCGAGGCATGCCGGTTGACCGCACCAGGACATACCCTAAGGGTTCACCCTAATAACCCGCACCAGATTCCGTCAACATTTGAGCTTCAGCTTTCTCCGCATGAACAAACATTGGATATTTTGGTAAGTGCTCATGTCCACTTGTTACAGCTTCATTTCCATATCCAGTATTAAATAAATTTAAATTTTGTAGCTGCTTCTGCAACATCTCATGTCGAACTTTAATTGCCATAACAAGACACAAAATATTTAAAGCACAAAAAAGGAAGAAAAATATTGAAAATAAAATGATTGTTTGAAGTTTTAAGATTGCATCAATTAAGGCACAAAAGGTGTTGATTGTTAGGAGGATGAAGTAAACTTTGAAGTAACCTTGAATGTTCTGGAATTGAGAAGTGAAAGTGAAGATTATTAAATGAGATTTGAGCATTTTTTTGGGATTTTTGGGTCGAAAATAGAGAGTTTTCGGTGAAATTCCCGCCATTTTGTACAAAAATCTGCCATTTTAATTTTCATTTTGCAATTAAAATCCGCCATCTTGTACAAGAACCCGCCAATTTAAAAAAAATCCGCCATTTTGGACAAAAACTCGGCAATTTAAAAAAATCCGCCATTTTGTAGTAAAAATCCGCCATTTTGTACAAGAACCCGTCATTAAGAAAAAAATCAGCCATTTTGAAAAAAGCGGCCATTTTGGATAAAAACCCGCCATTTTGAAAAAAAAATCAGTCATTTTGAAAAAAATCAGCCATTTTGTAGCAAAAATCCGCCATTTTTTAGTAAAAATCCGCCATTTTTAGTTAAAAAACCCGCCATTGTGTACAAGAACCCGCCATTTCTAGTAAAAATCCACCATTTTGAAAAAAAGTGACCATTTTGGACAAAACCCGCCATTTTGAAAAAAAAAAATCAGTCATTTTGTAGTAAAAATCCGCCATTTTTAAAAAAATCCGCCATTTTGGACAAAAACCCGCCATTTTGAAAAAAAAAATCAGCCATTTTGTAGTAAAAATCCGCCATTTTTAAAAAAAATCCGCCATTTTGAAAAAAATTGGCCATTTTGTAGTAAAATTCCGGCATTTTGCAATTAATATCCGCAATTTTGTGTTAAAAACCCGCCATTTTGTGCTAAAATCCTTCATTCCGAGTTGAAAAACGCAATTTTGTATTCAAAAATCATTCATTTTGCAAAATTGCATCAAAAATTCAATATTTTTATTTTAAAATCCGCCATTTTGTATTAAATATTCCGTATAACTAAACAATGCGCTTGTGTTCCACATTTTTATTATTTCTTCAATTACTTACATGATAACTGGATCTACAGCACAGCGTACAATGGAAAAATGCATTGACAATATAAAAAGCATTTGCTACTAAAGCAAAATATCCGCTGGCAAAACCTAAAATTAGTCAAAAGTTGAATATTTCTTTAAATTTATTAAAATTTCATTTTTTTTTACTTTCTTCTATTTTGTCATTTGATAAAATTAAGTAAAAATACACAGCATTAAAGAAAATTGCCAGTAAATCAAGTAAAACCATGGAAATTCCAACACAAATTAGGTTGGTTGGGGTTCCCATAGCTTAATGAATGCAATTTGAGGTCTTAAAATTGTAAATTAATGTAAAATTTGAAAAATATTTAAAAAAATACTTTTTTAAACCAAAAAAATTGCTTTGTTTTGGTTTTTTTTTATATTTTGTAAACATTACAAAATACATTCGAGAGAAAATGAGAGAATAATCTACACACATACCATTAAAGCATGTAAAAAACCGTAGAAAAATAGAATCTTGTAAAATTTACGGTAAAAAAAGCTTAAATGGAAGTGAAATTGAATTCTTCACACTAATTTTAATTCATTTTTCAGAAATTTACCTCAAATTTTTAAAAAATTATTTTTGCCTTTTTTCAAAATAAAATAATCCAGTGCTGCTCAACCTTTTCTGAACCGTGGCACACCTTCAAAGTAAATATTGATCAAAACCGCACACGTAACACGGTTCGAGATATTTTTTCTATATTTTCATCATTCTAGTGCAGTGATGGTAAACCTGTGTTCCGCGGCACACTAGTTGACTGAGAAAAAAATCCTTGAATCGTATTCCGTGTGTGGTTTTGGTCATTATTTAATTTGAAGGTGTGTCACTGCACAAGAAAATGTTGGTTACAACTAATCATATGTGCCGCAGAGCACCGTTTTGTCATCACTGAAAAAATTGTTTTAAAAATACTTCAATTAAAATTTTTAATTAAAAAAGGGCTCGTTCACTTATTACGTAACGCAGAGGGGGGGGGGGGGGTCGAGAGGAGAGCAATAAAATTTCTGAGAATTTCATTGTTCTTTTTTGAAATATGACCGTTATTATGTTACGTAATAAATGAACGATACCAAAGATTAATTAGATTTTTTCAAAAAAGTCAAAAAGATTCTAAATTAAAATAACAGAAATCCGATCAAATGACAATAATTACCAAAAATAACCCTTCCGTATTAAATGTATATCATGTACCGCATACGAATTTAAACACCTGTTCAACAATTAAATAATACAAATAGCAACAAGCGCCAGCATTCCCTACATGTTAGTTTATAAAAAGAAAAAAATCTTTTGGAATATTAAGAAAATCGCCCCACTTATAAATTATTGTGAATTGTAGTTGAATGATATAAAAGTGGATTGAAAATGTGAATTGAGCATCAAAGCAACTGAAACATTTAAAGCAAAAAGTTCTTTAAACCAAAAAACAAATCAAATCAAAATGAAAGTAAGTTCTTGACAATCTTGGTACCTTAGGTACCTTAGGATATACACTAGAACCCCACATTGGATTAAGGAATTGAAAGTTAATCAAAAATTCTTTGTTTTTTGGCCAGGTTTTCGCTTTAGTCGCACTTTTCGTCGCTTGCGCTTCAAGCTCAGCTGTATGGCCATATGCATCAGCTCCATGGGCTTATTCAGCATACTCAGCAGCTCCATGGGCTCCAGCTGGTCCAATTACACAATACTCAACATATCCAGCATATACAGCATACGCTCATGCCCCAGCTGTCTCATATGCCGCTCATGTTGCTGCCCCATACGTCGCTGCTCCATATGTTGCTGCTCCAGTTGCTAAAGTTCTTGCTGTTCCACATGCTGCTTCATATACAGCTGCCAATAGAGGATCAGTTCATACAGCTCCACTTCCAGGACATGCTGTTTCACAAACATCATTGAACTTGGCTCCAGCACCAGGAACACACTAAATTAGTCACTTTCCTCTTCCTTATCTCTTCCTCTACTTCTCTACTCAAAGAACACAAAATCAAATTAAATTAAATTAAAAAACGGAAATGTAATAAAAAAAAGAATAAGAACATCTTTTATGAAAAAATTAAGTTTTGAGTATTTTATTTGTAAAATTTACTAAAGTTTCAGGATGGAGCAATGGCCAAAGATGCTATTAAGATGAAAAATCAAGAGGATGGCATTTCTCAAATTAGATCGGCTGCAAAATATCATTGGTACAAGATACTCTAAGAATATTCTAGTTTCAAGAATTTTGCCTGAGCTTTGATCTTAGGATATACCCTAGGTTAGGATATAACTCAAGAAATCAGCACCAGGATTTATGACACAATTTAACTATTGAAAAAGAATTTCAAGTCTTTTTATTGTAAACTACAGGGTTGTATGAGAGTGCATGCATATCTTAATAGATTGATTTTATTGAGTCGATCATCTCAATCCGTAATATATCCGTACTGGTTACAATGAATACACTTTTGATATACAAATATTTCATTTTTTATGTCGGATCAAGTACATAATTTTAAATCTAGATTCTGAATAAATTTAGTCTCTCGTTCTGACAACATTCTAATAATGTGACAATCCAACGTAACCCAGAGGCTCAATTATGACTTGATCTCGTATATTAAGCAATTGATGTTTCTAATCTTCTGAAAAAGACAAATTTAAAAATTTTGCTGGATTTGAACCGACGTTTATACTGAATTGTAGCCAAGCACCTTAACAAGTACATTATGGAGGTACTTAGCTGCAGGCTTAACTGCTTATGAAGTTATCAATAATACTAATCGGAAGCTAAGTCACTTTGCTGCTTAAATGTATTTTGCGGGGGTTTCGAGGGTATATATTAAAGATGTAGAAAGAAGCAGTTAAGTGCCTCAGTAGAGTAATCGGTAAGGCGCTTGGCTCAAATTTGATATGGTTTTGAAGGTCGTCGGTTCAAATTCAGTCATTTCCAAATTTGTGCTTTTTCAGAAGTTTAGATACTTCGACTGCTTATTGTACGAGATCAAGTCATAATTGGGCCTCTGGGCAACGTTGGATTAAGTAACGGGTCAGGAAATTGGAAGCATAATTGGAAAAATCGGAACGAGACCTGCAAGGTTACCATATTATTGGAATATTGTCAGAACGGACCTGAAAGTATCACGTTGTGCCCATAATAGATTGGAACGAGAGCCTTAGTTTATTCAGAACCTAGATTTGAAAATTATATTCTTGATCCTACATAATGTAATTAAAAATGCAATGTAAATGTACAACATTAATTATTCCGGACAGTATGTCGACCAATAAATGCAGTAAAATGCACCAAATGAGAAAAAAAAAATGTATAAAACTTGATTTAATATAACCTCCAGGAAAATTCTAGGATATAAGCTTTGCGATATACTCAAGAGTATATTAGAAACCTAGTCCTGGCTTCTGGTTTGGATTTCTCATCTTAATAGCATCTTTGGCAATTGCTCCGTCCTGAAACTTGAGTAAATTTTACAAATAAAATACTCAGAAATTAAATTTTTTCATAAAAGATGTTCTTATTCTTTTTTTATTAGATTTCCATTTTTTAATTTAATTTAATTTGATTTTTTGTTCTTTGAGTAGAGAAGTAGAGGAAGAGATGAGGATGAGGAAAAGTGACTAATTTAGTGTGTTCCTGGTGCTGGAGCCAAGTTCAATGATGTTTGTGAAACAGCATGTCCTGGAAGTGGAGCTGTATGAACTGATCCTCTATTGGCAGCTGTATATGAAGCAGCATGTGGAACAGCAAGAACTTTAGCAACTGGAGCAGCAACATATGGAGCAGCGACGTATGGGGCAGCAACATGAGCGGCATATGAGACAGCTGGGGCATGAGCGTATGCTGTATATGCTGGATATGTTGAGTATTGTGTAATTGGACCAGCTGGAGCCCATGGAGCTGCTGAGTATGCTGAATAAGCCCATGGAGCTGATGCATATGGCCATACAGCTGAGCTTGAAGCGCAAGCGACGAAAAGTGCGACTAAAGCGAAAACCTGGCAGAAAAATAAAGAATTTTTGATTAATTTTCAATTCCTTAATCCTGTGTGGAGTTACTAGTGTATATCCTAAGGTACCTAAGGTACCAAGATTGTCAAGAACTTACTTTCATTTTGATTTGATTTGTTTTTTGGTTTAAAGAACTTTTTGCTTTAAATGTTTCAGTTGCTTTGATGCTCAATTCACATTTTCAATCCACTTTTATATCATTCAACTACAATTCACAATAATTTATAAGTGGGGCGATTTTCTTAATATTCCAATAGATTTTTTTCTTTTTAAAAACTAACACGTAGGGAAGGCTGGCGCTTGTTGCTGTTTGTACTATTTAATTGTTGAAAAAGTATTGGAGCTTATATGTTATGGGATGATTGGTATGTTCTTGTTTAGAAATAGATTTTCTATGTGTACAATGTAAAAGGTAAAGGCTTATAGGACCGACAGAATTTTCGGCCGAATTCTCCCGAAATTTTTGCCGAATTTTTTTATATTCGTCAAATCTTTTTAAAATTGTTAAATATTTTCCCTTTTACACAAAATTGAAGAATATCAGCTGATTTTGAAAAAAATTTAATAAATTTACTAATGGTTTTCCTTTTACAAAAAGATTGGAAAAACAATTTCAGTTCAAAAAGGAGCAAAAACAATTTCAGTTCGGGAGAATTCAGCCGAATTCGGCCGGATTTTCCCTAATTTTCGGCCGAAAATTCTGTCGGTCCTATGAGCCACAATCAATGTAAAATCATTTTAAGCATACGAGGATAGGATGTATAAGTATCTTTTGGAAGAGCCCTTTCGGTGTCTTTTATATAGTACTTCCAATTCTTATAAAAAAGGATATGCGAAAACTTGTTTTGCGTCCGTGTACCGAGATGTGGTAAGTCATGACCAAAATCGCAAGCTGCACACGGTTTGTTATACGTTTTCATGATAATCTACCTTATTAATCAATTATGAACAAAAACCGCACGCAACATACGTTTACATCAGTCTATGACAGTTTACCTTATTATTATAGTGAGCCAAAACCAAAAACCGTATGTAGCACACGGTTTATGTTTTTAATGGCACCTAACCTTAGTACTAGAGACTCAAGATCAAAACCGTACGCAGCACACGGTTTATGTTTTTTAATGGCACCTATCCTTAGTACTAGAGACTCAAGATCAAAACCGTACGCAGCACACGATTTGTGTTATATTTTCTTTTAATTTTTTTATGACACATTAAGTTACCTAGGAACATTAAGTAATGCATTTCTTAATGTCTACAGACATCATTGACGCATAATTCAACCAACATCAAAAGTCTGTAAATTTTATCTTATTTGCTAAAATCCGGTTTAAAAAAAAATGCCCAACAAGAATAATAAATTGATCTATTAACAATAATATGTCCACACACGATTAAAAATTGGTGTAAATACCGAAGCTGTAAATGGGTGTGTAAGAACAACAACATGTAATACTTAATCCAGTTCATTCATTTAATTTGTACTGTGTGCAATTAATATTTACAATATTGTATAAATATTAGTCTGGGATGTATTCAGGTGTATAAAAAGTATCAATAATAGTAACTTCCAGTGCCAATAACAAGGATTAGAATTAATCAGTTCCAAAATACACTCCTGACTCCACCCGCTGAATTAGAAATAAAATTGAAGGTGTTTGAAGAAAAATTCCAATAAACAAAAAAACAAGAAAACCTGTTTCAACAGCTGAGCTACAAAAGAATCGATAACTAATTTTACCTTAATTGTAATGTATTCAAGCTCATGCTAATCTTAATCTGTGCGCTATATATGACTATATAGAATGTCCGCATAGTTTTAAATGATTAAGACAGTAGTGGAGAACCTTTTTTTGTTTAAGTTGCGATTTTTAAGGAAATTTTGATAAATTTGAGTGGGGTTGGGTATGTTGGGGTTGTAACTTTAAGGTATCTATACTTTAAGAACATACCCCAGGTAAGTAAACTTGAAATATTTACAAATTATCTTATTTTTTCAGCTTAAAATAGTGCTAACTAACCTTAGTAACGTAAATAATCAAAACCGTATGCTGCATGCGGTTCCTGTTAATTCTAATGAACAAAGTGTACCGTAATAGTATGAATGGCCAAAATCACACATGGCGTACCACTAAGGTGTACTTTACTAATGAATCATGACCAAAACCGTATGCCACGTGCGATTTTGGTCATTATTTACTCGTAATTTATACATTAACGGTATGTTGTGACAAAAGTCGCACACGGCATGCAGTTTTGATCATTTATCTCAACTAATCTGTTCTGCCACAAACCAAAATCGCATGCCGCGTGCGGTTATTGTCATAATTAACCAACAAAGTACAACTTTTATAGGATGAATTACCAAAATCGCATGGCGTGTGCGGTTATTGTCATAATTTACCAACAAAGTACAACTTTTATAGGATGAATGACCAAAATCGCATGCCGCGTGCGGTTATTGTCATAATTAACCAACAAAGTACAACTTTTATAGGATGAATTACCAAAATCGCATGCCGTGTGCGGTTATTGTCATAATTTACCAACAAAGTACAACTTTTATAGGATGAATGACCAAAATCGCATGCCGCGTGCGGTTATTGTCATAATTAACCAACAAAGTACAACTTTTATAGGATGAGTGACCAAAATCGCATGCCGCGTGCGGTTATTATCATAATTTACCAACAAAGTACAATTTTTATAGGATGAGTGACCAAAATCGCATGCCGCGTGCGGTTATTGTCATAATTAACCAACAAAGTACAACTTTTATAGGATGAGTGACCAAAATCGCATGCTGCGTGCGGTTTTGGTTAAAATTTATGAATAAAGAGCACTTAAAAGGTAAGTCATGTTAAAAACCGCACACGGCATACGGTTCGTGGGATTTTATTATAAAAAGTGACCAAAATCGCACATAGCACACGGTTCTTGTGGTATTTTTTTATTTTGAGTCTCAATTTCTTCCTCAGCTTCAAATCCGTAACAAAAAAAATCTTTTACTTAATCTACATTCTAAATAAACATTCTAATACAAAGGTTGCACACCACTGCATCAAACACCAAACATCTACATCTTATCCCCCATGTTAGCAACCTTACAAGCTACCTTTAATAAAAATAGATACAACATGTTCACTTACGGACTCTGTTAATAATTTCTGGATATATCAACAGAGTACTAAATTATTGTAGACAGTAGAAAAAAAAAACAGTAAGTCTGTGGATAATTGTGTAACCTTAAAATATTCAACATTCCTTAACATATGGAGCAATACAATTTATACAATCTGTTTCTTTTGCACACATTGTGGATAGATGTGAACTAATTTGTAGGGTGGAGGGTGTATTCAAGGCGTAAACACTTTATTAAATTGGTGGGATTTTTTGGGATTTTTGGGATTTTTGTAGGAAATTTGGGATTTTTTGGGATTTTCTGGGATTTTTTGGGATTTTTTGGGATTTTCTGGGATTTTTGAGGATTAATCCCAGAAATCCCAAGTGTTTACGCCTTGGGTGTATTTAGGGTTGGAAGGGAAGATGGGGTCAATTATTTGGATTAAAAAGTGAAAAATTTTGAGGAATTTTGACAATTTTGTTTGGAGGGATCAGAAAAAATATGGAAAAAGGGGCTTAAATAATTAAGGGGGGACTAAAATATCAAAACTATGAGGAGACCAAAATTAATGGGGGGCCAGAATTAAAAGGGGGTCAAAATTTAAAGAATTATCCTCAAAATTTGCAAATAGGACCGAAAGGGTAAAAAATGATTAGCTATTCAGATATCATGGAAATCATGGGAATAGGTGGGGCGGTGAGGGTGGGGGGGTTGAAGGGCCTGAAAAATTTAAAAATTCAAATTATAAAAGGGGTTCATGGTAAAAATTGATTATTTTAGTTCAAATATTCTTTATTGCTTAAAACAAACATGAAAAAATATGAATGTTCATTGCCCCCCCCCCCCCGTCATTCCTTATTCCAGGAAAAGGGTGGAGCGAGGGTGTCAGAAATAAAGGAAGTCTAACTTAAAAGGTAAAAAAATTTACAAATTTATTCAAAATTTTTTTTGTTCCCTCAAAAAATTACTGAGAAATTAAAAAGTAGTTTATTCAACCTCCCCCTCTACTAACCCAACCCTAAACCCTCACCCCCAATTCTTAGTACCATACCTCAGAGTGTGGAACTGATCAAATTGATCAAAAAAATGATCAAAAATGCTCAAAAATGATCAAAAAATGATCAAAAACCATCAAAAATGATCAAAAAATGATCAAAAATGATCAAAAATGATCGAAAATGAATTTGATCAGTTCCACACCCTTGCTTCTGTCTCAATTAGTCCTAGTTTGAGTTCACAGCCGTGAAAGTTGAAGAATTTTTCATGATACTGTATCTTTTTTGACCAACTTAGAGAGGTTTTTGGAGTTTTCAGGTTGAAAATGGTGAATTTGGTGAGATTGGTGAATTTTGTGGTGAATTTAGTGAGATTGGTGAATTTTGTGGTGAATTTGGTGAATTTTGTGGTGAATTTGGTGAATTTTGTGAATTTTGTGGTGAATTTGGTGAATTTTGTGGTGAATTTGGTGAATTTTGTGGTGAATTTGGTGAATTTTGTGGTGAATTTGGTGAATTTTGTGGTGAATTTGGTAAATTTTGTGGTGAATTTGGTAAATTTTGTGGTGAATTTGGTAAATTTTGTGGTGAATTTGGTAAATTTTGTGGTGAATTTGGTAAATTTTGTGGTGAATTTGGTAAATTTTGTGGTGAATTTGGTGAATTTTGTGGTAAATTTGGTGAATTTGATGAATCAAAAATAAATTTGATCAGTTCCACAACCTTGACCATACCTTCAAATAATCCCTCGATCAATATAATTTTAATAGGATATCATACTAAAAGAACTAAATAGATCAATTAAAATCCGCAAAATAGCAAAAAAAATAATAAATTTTAATTCAAATTCTATTCATAGAAGTTATTTAATAAGATCTAATTTGGAATTAAATATAGGAAGCATGGATGGAGAGTAAGCTGACGCAATACATGACAAATAAAAACTATAACAAATTCACGTCGTTCAACATTCTAATTCGTTCTTATAACTCTGAATAGATTTCAGATTTCACTTTACATATTGAACTAAGATTTAAGATTCAATGTCATGGTCAAGTTTAACAGCTGTTTTAGTTTAAGGAAAGCAAAAAAAAACGAGTTTATTGTCTCAAAGTGCCGTGCATGACTTGATTTTTTTTTTCTTCATTTTTATTATTTTTATTTTTATTTGTGAATGCGGATAAATTGAATAATTATGTATGAAATGTTGCTGTTTTTTTTGCATGCAGGCAGGCAGGCAGCACATTCTTTTATGGCTTAATAGATCAATTACTTTATGGAATTATTGGCGTGTTAAATTTTGATGTTATTAAAATTTTTGAGTTTGGACATTTTTTTTTTTTTGTGCAATTGTTAATGAATTAATTTTTGGTATTTTTTTTAAAAGTTATTAATTTTCATGAAAAAACCATAAACCGTGTGCTGCGTACGATTTTTGGTCTCTTTTTTACTACCAGGCAGACTACTAAGGTGTGCAAACATGAAAAAATGTTAAGAATCATGTCATGAAAATGTCATGAATCGTGCGCAGCGTGCGATTTTGGTCAAGATTTAACTTCAAAAATTTGCAAACATGAAAAAATGTCATGAATCGTGTGCAGCGTACGGTTTTGGTCAAGATTTAACTTCAAAAATGTGCAAACATGAAAAAATGTCATGAACCGTGTCCAGCGTGCGGTTTTTCGTCACTTATGATTTCTAAGGTGTCGAAATATGCAGAAATGTTAAAAACCGTGTGATGCGTGCGACTTTAGTCAAAGTTTACCTTTAGTGTGTATTTAGTTGCATAAAATGATTTAAAACCGCACACAGTACACGACTCTTGTATTTTTTAGAATTTAACACTTGTTTACTGAGATAAAAAATATATTAAAATGCAAATCTTTCCGTGTATTCGAAATGGAAACAAATAAAAATCTATTGGAATATTAAGAAAATCGCCCCTGTATGTATATATTACGTATTGAAATAGTCGACTCATTAAAATCAATCTATTAAGATATGCATGCACTATACAACCCTGTAGTTTACAATAAAAAAGGCATGAAATTTTATTTCAATAGTTAAATTGTGTCATAAATCCTGGTGCGGATTTCTTGAGTTATATCCTACCCTACGGTATATCCGAAGATCAAAGCTCAAGCAAAATTCTCGAAACTAGAATATTCTTAGAGTATCTTGTACCAGTGATATTTAGCAGCCGATCTAATTTGAGAAATGACATCCTCTTGATTTCTCATCTTAATGGCATCTTTGGCAATTGCTCCATCCTGAAACTTTAGTAAATTTTGATAAATAATAAAATACTCAAAACTTAATTTTTTCATTAAAGATGTTCTTATTCTTTTTTTTATTACATTTCCATTTTTTAATTTAATTTAATTTGATTTTTTGTTCTTTGAGTAGAGAAGTAGAGGAAGAGATGAGGATGAGGAAAAGTGACTAATTTAGTGTGTTCCTGGTGCTGGAGCCAAGTTCAATGATGTTTGTGAAACAGCATGTCCTGGAAGTGGAGCTGTATGAACTGATCCTCTATTGGCAGCTGTATATGAAGCAGCATGTGGAACGGCAAGAACTTTAGCAACTGGAGCAGCAACGTATGGAGCAGCGACGTATGGGGCAGCAACATGAGCGGCATATGAGACAGCTGGGGCATGAGCGTATGCTGTATATGCTGGATATGTTGAGTATTGTGTAATTGGACCAGCTGGAGCCCATGGAGCTGCTGAATATGCTGAATAAGCCCATGGAGCTGATGCATATGGCCATACAGCTGAGCTTGAAGCGCAAGCGACGAAAAGTGCGACTAAAGCGAAAACCTGGCAGAAAAATAAAGAATTTTTGATTAATTTTCAATTCCTTAATCCTGTGTGGAGTTACTAGTGTATATCTTAAGGTACCAGAGTCCCCAAGATTGTCAAGAACTTACTTTCATTTTGATTTGATTTGTTTTTTGGTTTAAAGAACTTTTTGCTTTAAATGTTTCAGTTGCTTTGATGCTCAATTCAGATTTTCAATTCACTTTTATATCATTCAACTACAATTCACAATAATTTATAAGTGGGGCGATTTTCTTAATATTCCAATCGATTTTTTATTTGTTTCTATTTCAAATACACAGTAAGGCTTACGTTTTAGTGAGTATTAAAAATACTTTTTATTTCAAGTTTTTTTAAAAATAATACACGAAATTAATTCTCAAATCCTGTTTAAAGGCTCAGTCTCAATAACAATCCTCGATTCAATTTTCTCAACATTCACAGCCATTGCAAATTTTGGAAGACCATCATGGCCACTGGGAACTTCTTCATTTACATTGCCTGTATTAAACAAATTCAATTTTCGTTGCTGTTTAAGAAGCAGTTCATGTCTTGCCATTATTGCAGCAATTAAGCTTACAATGTTAATTACAAAATATAAAAAGAAAAACATTGAAATTAAAGGAATAATTTCGAGTTTGAAGTATCCATCAAGTAAGGCAGCAACAGCACTGACGGATAAGGATGTTGAGTAGTATATGAAGAATTGTTTAACGTTCTGAAATTGAGAAGGAATTTGCTTGAGTAAAAAATACATAAACCGTGTGCTGTGTGCGATTTTTGGTCATTTCTTACTCCTAAGGTGTGCAAATGCGATTAAATGTTATGAACCGTAAGCTGTGTACGATTTTTGGTCATTTCTTACTACTAAGGTGTGCAAATGCGATCAAATGTTTTGAACCGTGTGTTGTGTGCGGTATTGGTAATTATTTAACTTCAAAGGTGTGAAAATATGAAAAAAATGGCATGAACCGTGTGTTGTGTGCGGTTTTCGGTCATTAATAGTATTAGATGTGTTGATCATTCAAATTATGTTAAAAACCGCACGTTATACACGATTTTAGGTCATTTATGCTCCTAAGGTATTCTTAGCTTAAAGCAGAGACCAAAATCCACACGCTGCACACGATTATTGTAATTTCTTCAACTTTACATTTATATGCTTGAAAACAAACTAACAATGCTAAAAATCGTGTGTTGTGTGCGGATTTCGGTCATTCATACTTTTAAGGTGTTAAAAAACTGCACGCTACACACTGTTTTTGCCGTTTTTTGACATTCACACTACCAAGGTGTGCTCAGCTCAAATCAATGACTAAAATCGCACGCGTTACACAGTTTTGGGTCATTTATACTACAAAGGTGTGCTTAACTCAAGTCAATGACAAAAATCGTACACAGCACACGGTATATAACATTTTTCAGACTAAGACACCTTAGAAATGAGTTTTAATCAAAAACCGCACGCAGCACACGGTTCATGCCATTTTTTTCACATTTTCACACCTTTGAAGTTAAATTATTACCAAAACCGCACACAACATACGGTTAATAACATTTGATCGCATTTGCACACCTTAGTAGTAAGAAATGACCAAAAACCGCACGCAGCACATGATTCATGACATTTTAGCTTCCGCGCAAGCTCGGAAGCTGTTTTGGTACACTTTGAAAATTTTGTCCCCGTCATACTGCTTACCTATCTGGTCGAGAGGTAATGGTTCATATCTCAAAATTTAGGTATTTTAGTCTAGTGTGGGGGAAATTTTGTCGCTTGACCCAAAAATTTAATCTATGACCGTGGTGCCACCTACAAGTTTTCCATACAAAACCTATAGAAAACTCATTTTTATTATAACTTTTTTTAACAGCAATAAAATGAAAAAATTCTGGTACTCTAAATGTTTCAAATATTTTTTAGAATTTTTTGGCACAAAAATCCAAATTTTATAGCCTGACCCTGACCCGGCAGAACATGTAAGAGGTTTTTCAAAGAGGGATTAAAATTGTGGTTGGTCTGGTGGTCATGGGTGGGGGAGATTTGTAATGAAATATTTTTTATAAAATAGCCCTTAAAATTACCTTTCCAACGATACCAAACATGACCTACTTTGGTTAAACTGTGAGTCAGGAAAATTAATTGAAAGTTTAAATCCGTCGGATTTATTTTAATCCTTCCTTATTAGTTACACTTCGCAAAATAATGTCCCCATCATGCCGCTCACAGGTCAACATTAAATGTAATAAATTATATATCGTTGGAAAGCTACGGAGGTCTAGTGTGGGGGAAATTTTGTCGCTTGGCATGAAACTCTACTGTTGTTGAGAAATAGCATGAAATGTGTTTAATCCAACTGGCTTAAATTTAAATCCATCGGATTTAACACAAAACCCCCTCATTCAAAATTTTTTCAAAACTTTTTTCTATGAATGATATATCAAATTAAAGGTAAAAAATAGAAGAATTTTATGAAATAAACAGTTTTTAAAAAAAATTTAAATTTTAGGAGAATTGAGCCTTCTAAGAGTTAATCCCGACTCAATTTTAATCCATGTGTGAGGATTAAAATTTCGAAATTTACCCAGTTTTGCTTTTTTCACTCGAAATTTTTACAAAATGGTTAGAATTGAATAAAAACAGCTAAATAAAGCTAAAATTGAAGAAAAAATTATTTTGAGCTTTGATTGGTAGCAGTTGGATTTAATCAAGATTTTAATAAAGCAGCTTATTTAAATTTAATCCAAATCGATTGATTTGAGATTTTTTGATCATAATTGATCATTTTTGACATATTTTGATTTATTTTAACGTTTCTGGACATTTCTTGACAAATCGAGCTGAATTTAGTGGTTTAAGCGTTCACATTAAATTTAATCCGAGTAGTTGGTTTAAAAAATTTAAAATGAAATTAAAGTTTAAGATTTATCTAAATTCAATCGGTAAGGCGCTTGGCTCAAATTTGGTATGGTTTCGAAGGTCGTCGGTTCGAATCCAGCCATTTCCAAATTTGTCCTTTTTCGGAAGTTTAGATACTTCAACTGCTTAATGTACGAGATCAAGTCATAATTGGGCCTCTGGGCAACGTTGGATTAAGGAACGGATCAGGAAATTGAAGTATGATTGGAAAAATCGGAACGAGAGCTGCAAGATTACCACTGTATTGGAATATTGTCAGAACGGACCTGAAAGTATCACGTTGTGCCCACAATAGATCGGAACGAGAGCCTTAGTTTATTCAGAACCTAGAAAGAAAATTATATTCTTGATCATCGTACATAAATGAAGAAATATTTGTATAACAGAAATGTATTAATTGTAACCATTGTATATATTACGGACCGTGATGGTCGACACAATAAAATCAATCAATCAATCAATCAAAATTTCATTGAAATGGTTTAAAATCTGTAAAATTAGCAAAAAATAAAAATATAAGAAAAAATTAAATCTGCGACCCGATGGAATCCTAATCTTCAATCTTATGCAAAGCGAAGCTTTGCTGACCCGATAGAATCCTAATCTTCAAACTTATGTAAAGCGAAGCTTTGCTGACCCGATGGAGTCCTAATCTTCAATCTTATGCAAAGCGAAGCTTTGCTGACCCGATGGAGTCCTAATCTTTAAACTTCTGCAAAGCGAAGCTTTGCTGATCCGATGGAATCCTAATCTTCAATCTTATGCAAAGCAAAGCTTTGCTGACCCGATGGAATCCTAATCTTCAATCTTATGCAAAGCGAAGCTTTGCTGACCCGATGGAATCCTAATCTTCAAACTTATGCAAAGCGAAGCTTTGCTGACCCGATGGAGTCCTAATCTTCAATCTTATGCAAAGCGAAGCTTTGCTGACCCGATGGAGTCCTAATCTTCAAACTTCTGCAAAGCGAAGCTTTGCTGATCCGATGGAATCCTAATCTTCAATCTTATGCAAAGCAAAGCTTTGCTGACCCGATGGAATCCTAATCTTCAAACTTATGCAAAGCGAAGCTTTGCTGACCCGATGGAGTCCTAATCTTCAATCTTATGCAAAGCGAAGCTTTGCTGACCCGATGGAATCCTAATCTTCAAACTTCTGCAAAGCGAAGCTTTGCTGACTCGATGGAGTCCTAATCTTTAAACTTCTGCAAAGCGAAGCTTTACTGACCCGATGGAGTCCTAATCTTTAAACTTCTGCAAAGCGAAGCTTTGCTGATCCGATGGAATCCTAATCTTCAATCTTACGCAAAGCGAAGCTTTGCTGACCCGATGGAGTCCTAATCTTCAAACTTATGCAAAGCGAAGCTTTGCTGACCCGATGGAGTCCTAATCTTCAATTTTATGCAAAGCGAAGCTTTGCTGACCCGATGGAGTCCTAATCTTCAATCTTATGCAAAGCGAAGCTTTGCTGACCCGATGGAGTCCTAATTTTCAATCTTATGCAAAGCGAAGCTTTGCTGACCCGATGGAGTCCTAATTTTCAATCTTATGCAAAGCGAAGCTTTGCTGACCCGATGGAGTCCTAATCTTTAAACTTCTGCAAAGCGAAGCTTTGCTGACCCGATGGAGTCCTAATCTTTAAACTTCTGCAAAGCAAAGCTTTGCTGTACCGATGGAGTCCTAATTTTCAATCTTATGCAAAGCGAAGCTTTGCTGACCCGATGGAGTCCTAATCTTTAAACTTCTGCAAAGCGAAGCTTTGCTGACCCGATGGAGTCCTAATCTTTAAACTTCTGCAAAGCAAAGCTTTGCTGATCCGATGGAATCCTAATCTTCAATCTTATGCAAAGCGAAGCTTTGCTGACCCGATGGAATCCTAATCTTCAAACTTATGCAAAGCAAAGCTTTGCTGACCCGATGGAGTCCTAATCTTCAAACTTATGCAAAGCGAAGCTTTGCTGACCCGATGGAGTCCTAATCTTCAAACTTATGCAAAGCGAAGCTTTGCTGACCCGATGGAGTCCTAATCTTCAATCTTATGCAAAGCGGAGCTTTGCTGACCCGATGGAGTCCTAATTTTCAATCTTATGCAAAGCGAAGCTTTGCTGACCCGATGGAGTCCTAATCTTTAAACTTCTGCAAAGCGAAGCTTTGCTGACCCGATGGAGTCCTAATCTTTAAACTTCTGCAAAGCGAAGCTTTGCTGACCCGATGGAGTCCTAATTTTCAATCTTATGCAAAGCGAAGCTTTGCTGACCCGATGGAGTCCTAATCTTTAAACTTCTGCAAAGCGAAGCTTTGCTGACCCGATGGAGTCCTAATCTTTAAACTTCTGCAAAGCAAAGCTTTGCTGATCCGATGGAATCCTAATCTTCAAACTTATGCAAACGAAGCTTTGCTGACCCGATGGAATCCTAATCTTCAAACTTATGCAAAGCAAAGCTTTGCTGACCCGATGGAGTCCTAATCTTCAAACTTATGCAAAGCGAAGCTTTGCTGACCCGATGGAGTCCTAATCTTCAAACTTATGCAAAGCGAAGCTTTGCTGACCCGATGGAGTCCTAATCTTCAATCTTATGCAAAGCGGAGCTTTGCTGACCCGATGGAGTCCTAATTTTCAATCTTATGCAAAGCGAAGCTTTGCTGACCGGATAGTCGAACGCGGAAGCTATTGACTTTCTACGTAAGTCGTGTTTTTTTCACATTTTCACACCTTTGAAGTCAAATCATTACTAAAAACGCACACAACACACGGTTCATAACATTTAATCGCTTTTGCACACCTTAGTAGTAAGAAATGACCAAAAACCGCACGCAGCACATGATTCATGACTTTTTTCACATTTTCACACCTTTGAAGTCAAATCATTACCAAAAACGCACACAACACACGGTTCATAACATTTAATCGCTTTTGCACACCTTAGTAGTAAGAAATGACCAAAAACCGCACGCAGCACATGATTCATGACATTTTCACACCTTTGAAGTCAAATGATTACCAAAACCGCACACAATACACGGTTCATAACATTTAATCGCATTTGCATACCTTAGTAGTAAAAAATGACCAAAAACCGCACGCAGCAAACGGTTTTTAACATTTTCCAGATTTAGACACCTTAGAAATGAGTCTTGATCAAAAACCGCACACAACACACGATTCATTTCATTTTTTTCTTGAACACACATAACTTTTTCTGATAAAAATTCCAATACTTACTTTATAGTTGCACTTACAACACAAAGAACAGTGAAGAACCACAGAGACAGCGTAAACAACACTCGTATACATCGATACATATCTAACCCAATAACCTAATAATTTTTTTTATTCTGTAAATTTGTAGAAATTCCAAATTTTAAACATCACAAACCTAATCCCCGATGTTTTTCAAGTTCATTCAATGACTCACGAAAATTCAAGACATTAAAAACAATTGCAAGTGCACTTGAAAGTGTCATAAAAGTTCCAATATAAATTAAAAGACTTGCGACACTCATGCAGAAATATTTTCCGTTTTTTCCCATTTTTGAGGTGGATTTTGTGGTTTTTTGTAGGAATTTGTGGTTTTTTTGGAAGTAGCTTTTCTGGGTTTTTAATAAAAAATAATTTAAAAATTTATTTAAAAAAGATTTAAATTGAAAAAATAATAATTTTTTATAAAAATTGAATTTTTTGTAAATTTTTTATTTATTTACTATTTTTTTGTTTTGGTTAATACATACAAAATATTATACTTTACACGCACGTCCATACACAAGTTTTGTACATATTCAAATACATACAAATTAATAAATCAGTGGTGATCAACTTTTTTTCAGATTCTGGTACACATTATTAGTATTCAAATTATCCAAAACCGCATACAGCATGCGATTTTGGTCATTTCTGACTACTAAGGTGTGCAAGTGTAAAAAAATGGTTAAAATCATGCGCCGCGTACGGTTTTGGGACAAGGCTGATTTTTAAGGTGTCTTAGTGTAAAAAAAATATTCAAAACCGTGCGCCGCGTACGGTTTTGGGACAAGGCTGATTATTAAGGTGTCTTAGTGTAAAAAAATGTTCAAAACCGTGCGCCGCGTACGGTTTTGGGACAAGACTGATTATTAAGGTGTCTTAGTGTAAAAAAATATTCAAAACCGTGCGCCGCGTACGGTTTTGGGACAAGGCTGATTTTTAAGGTGTCTAAGTGTAAAAAATTGTTCAAAATCGTGCGCCGCGTACGGTTTTGGGTCAAGGCTGATTATTAAGGTGTCTTAGTGTAAAAAAATATTCAAAATCATGCGCCGCGTACGATTTTGGTTCAAGGTTGATTCACAAGGTGTCTAAATATGAAAAAATGTTCAAAACCGTGTGCCACGTACGAAAATTGTCAAGAATCATGTGCAGTATGCAGTTCATGTCACACTTTACTAAATAAGTCATCTTTATAATAGAATTTGATCAAAACCGCACACAGCATACTGTTTTGGTCTATTACACGATCAAGTTGTACCATGCTGACAATTCATTACAGAAATCGTACACGACACACGATTTTGGTCATTTTATCAGTAATATGTATCTTAAAGGTGAGTGATGATCAAAACCGTACGCGACACACGGTTCGTGAATTTTTTAAAATTTTTATAAGCAAGTGGGTTGGTCATCACTGGAGTATATTATTGGTGAACAGGACAAGTGTAAAATGTAAAAAATATTATGAGTTTTATACAATAAAGATTTTTTTCATTAAATTTTTAATTTTTTGAATTTTTTTTCCGAATTTTTCTTCAAAAAATTTTCAAATTCCTTAAAATTTTTTTCATTTATTTCATCATTTTCCCTTCCAATTCCTGCGGTTCGTCTCTGTACTCAGCACGATTAACGTCAATTGTCATTTCAAATTTCGGGTAAGTTTCCTGTCCACTTGTGACAATTGTTTGACCTTCAATGCTTGTTAGCTGTTCAGCATGCTTTTCACGTTCTTTGATTAATTCTTTTTTGGAAATTATAAAGCTGAATATCAATATTGAGTTGACAATTGCATAAATGAAGAAGTAGAATGTGACCATGATGGTTGTTGTAATGATCAAAATTCCATCGATTAAGGCACAGATTGAGTTGAGGCAAGCGAATTTTATGTAAAGTTTGCAGAATCTTTCAAAATTCTGAGGAAAAAAAAGAAATTATTAAAATTTTCCTAAACTTTATGCAAATTTTCCTAAATTTTCACAGAATTTTTCCAAAATTTTCCAAAATTTTCCAAAATTTTCAAAAAATTTCCAAAAATTTTCAAAATTATCCAAAATTTTCCAAAATTTTCCAAAATTTTTCCAAAATTTTCCAAAATTTTCCAAAATTTTCCAAAATTTTCCAAAATTTTCCCAAATTTTCCAAATTTTTCCAAAATTTTCCAAATTTTTCCAAAATTTTCCAAATTTTTCCAAAATTTTCCAAAATTTTCCAAAATTTTCCAAAATTTTCCAAAATTTTCCAAAATTTTCCAAAATTTTCCCAAATTTTCCAAAAATTTTCCTAGATTTTCCCAAATTTGCCTAAAATTTTCCAGAATTTTTCAAAATTTCCCAAAGTTTTTCCAAATTTTTTCTAAATTTTCTCAAAATTTTCCTAAATTTTCCCAAAATTTTCCAAATTTCCCGAAAATTTGCAATTTTTTAAATTTTCCATTTTTCACAAAACCGTACGTTGTGCACGGTTCATGTCACTATTTCTCATTTGCAAACCTTTGAAGTCAAATCTTGACCAAAAACCGCACGCTGCGCACAGTTTTTGACATTATTTCTCATTTGCAAACCTTTGAAGTCAAATCATGATTCATGTCCAAAAACCGCACACAGCACACGATTCATGAATTTTTTTCCCCCAAATTCTCACCTTAATACCATGAAAACAACAAAAAGCAGCATACAATCCAATAGTTACAACATATGTAGGAGCAGCAATGACCTCGTAAGAAACTGAACAAAAAATTTAAATTTTTTATTAAATTTTTAATTTTTATTATTTAACGACTTAATTGTTATTAAAATTACCATGAATCAAAAATTCGGCATCATTTTGATAAAATAAAACTACAAATGTCGAAATATGTAAAACAAAAGCCAGCAATCCAAACATGCTCATCATTGTTCCAACACACAGGATGCAATTTTCGCTGTTCATTAGAAAGTATTTTTGATAATTTCCCATAACTTTATTGAATTATTGTTGGCAGTGCTGATGGCTGAGATTTTTAAAATTTTATTTGAGGCTTTTTAAGGCTTTAAAATTTATTTTCAGATCCAGTTGAGATTTTTTTGCATAATTTTGTAGAAGAACTTGTTAACTTGGCACTTTTTGGTGATTTTTAATTAAAACTTTAATTTAAGTTTTTTTAAAATTTTGATTTTCTTATTTTTTTTAAAAATTATTTCAAAATAGAACAGTTAAATTTAAAAATATTTAAAAAAAATTGGAGAAAAGTTCAAAATTATTCGACACTGAAAATATTTGTTGTTTTCTACAATTTTATGTAAAATACTCTCTTACTACAATGCTAAGTATGTATTAGAGTTATTTACATTATAGCACACAAGTGCAATGCCAAAAATATTTGAAAAATTCCTCAAACCATATGTTGCGTGCTGGTTTTGTCAATTTTGATTGCTAAACTACAAAAACTGTGTGTTGCGTGCGATTATTGGTCATTTTTAGCACAAAACTACGAGAATCGTGTGTTGCGTGCGATTATTGGTCATTTTTAACATAAAACTACGAGAATCGTGTGTTGCGTGCGATTATTGGTCAAATTTAAATTTTTTTAAAGATTTCAAAAATTGAACTTAAAAATTAGGAATGATCATCGACAAGAGAGTGATATTGAAGCAACATGTAGACTATGTGACCAACAGAGCACACAATGCACTACGACAGCTTTATCCCCTCATCAGCAGAAATTCACATCTCGACGTACGAAACAAACTCCTCATCTACAAATTAGCAATCAGACCCATCTTCACATACGGCTGTCCAGCCTTTGAAAGCATCGCAAAAACTCATATTCAACAACTTCAAGTACTACAAAACAAATTTCTTAGAATACTTCTCAACAAATCAAGATATGATAAGATCGTCGATCTACATACCGAAGCAAAAATTCCAACCATCGAAGATTACGTCGGAAAGTTGCAAGCAAACTTCACCGTTCGACTTGCATCGCGAAACACCGACTAAACAATCATCAATGAAAGCAAAATAATTCAATTAAAGCAAAATTAGGATAATTAAGACCATTAAAGTGTCTGACACCCTAAAAATTACAGCTCAACATGTATCTTAACTTTGTACATAATTATATTCTAAATTTAATAAATAAAGTTTAATTTAAAAAAAAAAAAAGAACTTAAAAAAATTTATTCAAAAACATTTAAAAATACACAAAAAAAAAGTTTCAATAATTATTTTTATTTAAAGGCTCAGCTTCCGGATCACGTCCAGTTGAACCTCCAGCATCAACTTTCTCAACCTGCACTGCCATTGCATATTTTGGAAAAAAGTCCTCCTTTCCAGCCACAATTTGACCTCCTTCGCCGGCATTAAAGTCCCTTAGCTCCTTAATTTGTAGTTCTTGAAGCTCAATTCTTGCCAAAAATGCAATAACAATGTTGAAGACAATAGCGAGGAAGAAGATGAATAAAAATATTGACGCGACTGGAAGCACCATGAATTTTAAGATTCCGTCCGTTAAGGCACATAAAGCGACGAAGGAGGCAATGATGATGTAGAATTTGAAGTATCTTGGTGGATTCTAAAAAAACAGTTGAAAGTGAAATTGGGTTAGCGTGTTATTGCATTTATAATCTGATAATTGACAATACTTACATTATAGCATGTCTTGCAGCAGAGTGAGCATTGTAAGGCAGCATTGACGACGTAAATGAACATGAAGATTATCGTTGTAATGGCAATTACTAGAATTTATAGAATTAATTAATTTTATATTTTAAAAAGGTTTTTTTGAATTTTGTAAACAAAAAATTAAAAATTGTTATTTAAAAAAATCACATAAACCGTGTGCTGTGTGCGATTTTAGTGACTTATCACTTTGAACTAGTGTGTCATGATCAAAAATTCACACAATGATTGTAGTTAATACAACCGACAGAAATTTCGTCCTAAAACTTTAATTTCGGTCGAAATCTTGACAGAAATTTTTATTTCGGTCGAAATCTTGGCAGAAATTTTTATTTCGGTCGAAATCTTGGCAGAAATTTTTATTTCGACCGAAATCTTGACAGAAATTTTTATTTCGGCTGAAATCTTGGCCGAAATTTTTATTTCGACCGAAATCTTGACAGAAATTTTTATTTCGGCCGAAATCTTGACCGAAATTTTTAATTTCCGGTAAAAATTTTTACCTGAAAAAAAAAAATTTATAAGGACCAAAATTTCTGTCGAAATACTTTTTCGGCCGCAATTTCGGGTCATTTTTCTCTATAAATTTTTTTATTTTTGAATGGGCCGAAATTCATGCCAAATTATTTATTTCGGTCGAAATTTCGGGTTCATAGATTTTAAACCATAGTTTAATTTTTTTAATAAAAAATTCGGCCAAAATTTCGGACCAAACAAAAATAATAAAGTTTAAGGAAAAAAGACCCGAAATTTCAGCCGAAATTAAAAGCCCGGCAGAAATTTCGGTCGAAATTAAAAGTCCGACAGAAAATTCGGCCGAAATTAAAAGTCCGACAGAAAATTCGGCCGAAATTGAAAGTCCGGCAGAAATTTCGGCCGAAATTAAAAGTCCGGCAGAAATTTCGGCCTAAATTAAAAGTTCGGCAGAAATTTCGGCCTAAATTAAAAATCCGTCAGAAATTTCGGCCGAAATTAAAAATCCGTCAGAAATTTCGGCCGAAATTAAAAATCTGGCAGAATTTTCGGCTGAAATTAAAAGTCCGGCAGAAATTTTGGCCGAAATTAAAAATCCGGCAGAAATTTCGGCCGAAATTAAAAGTCTGGCAGAAATTTTGGCTGAAATTTAAAGTTCAACCGAAATTTCGGCCGAAATTAAAAGTCCGGCCAAAATTTCGGTCGAAATTAAAAATCCGACAGAAATTTCGGTCGAAATTAAAAGTCCGGCAGAAAGTTCGGTCGAAATTAAAAGTCTGGCAGAAGTTTCGGCCGAAATTAAAAGTCCGGCCAAAATTTCGGTCGAAATTAAAAATCCGACAGAAATTTCGGTCGAAATTAAAAGTCCGGCAGAAATTTTGGCCGAAATTAAAAATCCGGCAGAAATTTCGGCCGAAATTAAAAATCCGGCAGAAATTTCGGCCGAAATTAAAAGTCCGGCAGAAAGTTCGGTCGAAATTAAAAGTCTGGCAGAAATTTTGGCAGAAATTAAAAGTCCGGCAGAAATTTTGGCCGAAATTAAAAATCCGGCCGAAATAAATTTCGGCTGAAATAAAAAATTCGACAAAAATTTCGCCCGAAATAAAAGTTTTCGGCTGAAATTTCACGCGAAATAAAATTTTTCGGCCGAAATTTTGGCCGAACTAATTTTTGTTTCGGTTTAAATTTCTGTCGGTCGTATTAACTATGCCGATTTTTTATGTTTGTCTTATACTAATCTATAATGAAAAGTGCTCAAAACCGCAAGCGGCGCACGATTCAGTGTAATATTGCAATTATACATTGATATTTAACCCCATTACCACAAAATCGCACGCGACACACGGTTCAGTGTCTTTTAGCAGTAAACATATCAAAAAATTCAAAACTTTTCTTTTAAAATTGTATTAACTTTAAATAAATTTTACATTTTTTTCGTAAATTTCATACCAGGCATTAATGGATGATCCTCTTCTCCTTCTTGTCGTTTGTCAAACATTGTAAATAAGATAATGAAATCATAAAAGGAAGCAAAAACACTTAAAAGTGACAAAATAGTTCCACTAAGTATCAAAGTAGCTGGAACGGACATGCAAAAGTATTTTTCGTATCTTCCCATCTTCTTCTTTTTTTATTTTTTTTTTTTTGTGAGGTAGGTTAAGCTGTGAAAAAAATGTAGAAAATGTAAAATAAAAAAAATCCAAAAATTGAATTAAAAAATTTTATTTATTTTTAAATTTAAATAAAAATTTATTTTTTTGATATTTTTAGTTAAATTTAATTTTTTTTTATTTGTAAATCTATCAAAATTTCACATTTTTTTCTCTAAAAATAGAATTCACATTTCAAAGACACACGAAAAAAAATCAATAAATTTTTAAAATTTCTTCTTTTTCTTCAAAATTCTCAAATTTTTTTAAATTTCCAACAATTTCCCTAACCATCAACTCACCTTAGCTATTCGATAAAAGTTAAATATTCATTAAAAAATCCCTGAAATTTATTAAAATTTAATTCAATTTAATTTTTTTCTGATCAGCACAGAAAATAAATATTTTTATACAGATGTAATAAAATGTTACGCATTTTTATGTTAGTTAAGTAGTGGAGTAGAATTTGTGGCGCCAACACAGACAAACATGCATACATCGATAGACACAGTTTATTACAACAACAAAAAAAAATTTTTTTTTACATTTTCTCAACAAATGTCTTCAAAAATTACAAAATAAATGCTAATAAAACACTAAATCGTGTACTGCGTGCGGTTTCATGTCAGTAAGGATAACTATCAGAGGTTAATTGCAAAATGACACCGAATCGTGCGCCGCATACGATTTTATGACATTTAAGTTGAATGGCAGTGGTTAACTGTAGAAAGACCTCAAACCGTATGCTGCATGCGACTTTGGGCACTTACCATCATATTCTAACTAGAAGTGAAAGAAAAATCCCCAAAACAGTGTATTGCATGCGATTCTGTGTCACTGAGCTTAACTATCTATAGTTAATTGTAAAATAACACCGAACAGTGTTCCGCGTGCGGTTTTGGACACTTAATCTCATAATCTAGTTAGAAATTAAAAGATATTCCACAAACCGTGAATTGCATGCGATTCTGTGTCACTGAGCTTAACTATCTATAGTTAATTGTAAAATAACACCGAACCGTGTTCCGCGTGCGGTTTTGGACACTTAATCTTATAATCTAGTTAGGAAATAAAAGATATTCTGCAAACCGTGAGCTGCGTGCGATTCTATGGCAATGAGCTTAACTTTCAATAGTTTATTACATAAAGACACAAAATCGTGTTCTGTATGCGATTTTATGGTCAGAAAGAGTACCTCTCAGTGGTTAAATACAGAATTTCAATGAACCGTGTGCTGTGTGCGGTTTTGATCATAACTTACTAGTTTAAATTGGCAAGTCACTAAAACCGCACACAACACACGATTTATGTGGTTTTTTGCTTTTCTCATTAAGTTAGTGATATTTAGTGCCCAAAACCGCTCATAGTACACGATTCTTGTGGTTTTGTGTTAAAATAGCCAAAATCGTTCGTGGCTTACGGTTTCTGTAATGTAGGAACAAAAATTGTCCAAAACCGCACGCAGCACACGGGTTTTTGGCATTTAAAAGTAAAAATAACCAAAAACCGCACGCAGCACACGGTTTTTGACATTTAAAAGTAAAAATAACCCAAAACCGCACGCAACACACGACTCAGTGCCTTTCAACAATAAACCACTCATAGTCAACTTTATTGCCATAAAATCGCACGCTACGCACGGTTCATGTGATCCTTCAAACTTCATCCACTCCACATCAGCCTCCAAACTCCTCCAATAAGCTAATCCTCAACTCTAACAGCCTGCAAACTAACTTGAAACTTTGGCATTTCATCACTATCAATATTATTAAGCATTTGCTGATCTGCAGATGTTGTAAGCTGTCCATTATTAAACATTTCCAAAATAATTTGTTTTTCCTTCTTCAAATCACTCTCAGCAGTCAGCGTGATGATTAAACTCAAGGCACCAAGTCCAAAATACACAAAAAACAACAAAGATGCCAATGGATGTAAAGAACACTTTAATAATCCATCAATGAAGGCACAAACGACAGCAGCGATTGTAAAAAAATTGTAAGAATCAAAAACTTTTGATGCTTCTAGATTTTGGAGACATAAAAGGCAGGAACTGTAGATGGCAGACAGGAAATACATGACGATGGCAATTAATATGAAATATTGCTGAACTGAAATTAAATTTAAAGAATTTTGGATTAAAAATTGTGAAAATTTGCATAAAATCGTGTGTGGAGCATGGTTTAGTGGATTTTTTGCAATGAACCACTGCAAGTCAACTTAAATGTCATAAAACCGCACGCGGTACACGATTCGGTGGATTTTTTTGCAATAAACCACTGACATTCATCTTAAATGTCATAAAACCGCACGCGGTACACGGTTCGGTGGATTTTTCGCAATTTACCACTGATAGTCAACTTAAATGTCATAAAACCGCAAGCGACACACGGTACACTGGATTTTTGCAATTAACCACTGATAGTCAACTTAAATTACATAAAACCGCACGCGGTACACGGTTCGGTGGATTTTTTGCAATAAACCACTGACAGTCAACTTAAATGTCATAAAACCGCACGCGGTACACGGTTCAGTGGATTTTTTGCAATTAACCACTGATAATCAACTTAAATGTCATAAAACCGCACGCGACACACGGTTCGGTGGATTTTTTGCAATTAACCACTGATAGTCAACTTAAATGTCATAAAACCGCACGCGACACACGGTTCATGTGATTAATATTCAAATTAACACTAAAAATAGTTAAAAATTGATCTTTTCCTTACCAGTTGATGGATGATCTTTTCTCCTATTTGGATCAATGATGAAGTAAAAGCCAGTAATAGTTGCAATAACACCAAAAACAGACAGAATGATTCCAATAAGAATTATCATATTGGATGTACTTATGCAATATTTTTGATCATTTTTTGTCATTTTTTAATGAGATTTTGAGTTTTGTAGTCTGTTGAAGGTCCTGAGGTTGAGCTTTGGATAGTTTTTGACTGGATTTAGCAGTTTGACATTAAATTTAGAACTTTTGTAGCTTAAAAACTTATAAAATGTGAAAAATTTATTAAAATAATTTTTTGCGCCGAAGTTTTGTAAATATTACAATTTTCTACGTCTTGAGTAAAATTGTACAAAATAAGTTGAAAAACATGTGACACTAATACATACAGACTCAAATTACTTCAATTAAATACATTGAAAAGTTATTTATTAGCATAAAAATCTAATGTTATGGACTGGATGGACAGGTGGACAAAAAGTATGAATTTATGGTAAAAATTAAAAAATTATAAAACAAATTAAATTTTTTCGAATTTTAGCGCATTTTTTATTCAAAATTTGTTAATTTGAATTAAAAATTCATCAATTTTCATTAAAAATTGCCATTTTGTGTCAAAAATCCGCCATTTTGAATTGATAACCGCCATTTTGAATTAAAAGCCGCCATTTTGTGTCAAAAATCCGCCATTTTGAATTAAAATCCGCCATTTTGAATTAAAAACCGCAATTTTATACCAAAAATCCGCCATTTTAAATTGTAAACTGCCATTTTGCATCAAAAATCCGCCATTTTGCGTCGTAAATCCGCCATTTTGAATTAAAAGCTGCCATTTTGAATTGAAATCCTCCATTTTGAATTATAAACCGCCATTTTGCAACAAAAATCCGCCATTTTGAATTAAAAATCCGCCATTTTTATTTAAAAATCCGCCATTTTGAATTTAATTTAGCTTATTGGTAGCTTCTATTTGTAAGATGAGCCTGAAAAAAGTATTCTGGATCTGGTCACTTTCTTTTCGAGTTATGTCTACTGAAAAAAGTGCAACAAAATATTTCTATAAAAAACAACTTCAAATTTTAACTAAAAAATTTAAAACAAAAATTAAAACAATTTTTATTTAAAATCTTTTTCAAAAATTTCAAATCTTAAAAAAAGGAAACAAAAAAAATTTGTACAATTCAAAAAAAAATAAACATTTACATTAAAAATGTGTGACTTTTCCCGTATAACCATCACATTGTTCTTTATTCTTTAATTCCTCCTCGTTTGGAACATCTTTTGAGATTTGAGGCACTTCGGTTGGAACTTTTTGATAAATTTTCTTATTATTAATTTTTTTTGAAAATTTATTGACAGCAGATTCATGAAGACTACTTGAGATTGTCGTTAATTGATCGTCATCATCGGGATCTCCTTCTCGTTCTCTTCTTAAATCTTCATTTGCTGTGCATGTTATGCAAAGTGTTAATGATCCAAAAATAAAATGAATGAAAAATGCAAAAGAGACGAAAAAATTAAACATGAATATTTTTAGGCATCCATCAATGAATGCACATGTGAGTGATAAAAATGCAAAAATGTTGTAAATCACGTAGAATTTTCTGTTGTCCTAAAAATAGAGCAAAGATGAAGAATTAGTTATAAATTCCGCCATTTTGTATTTTTAATTCCGCCATTTTTGTATTTTTAATTCCGCCATTTTGTTTTTAAAAATTCCGCCATTTTGTTTTGCTTTTTTTAATCCGCCATTTTGTTTTGTTTTTTTTTAAATCCGCCATTTTGTATTTAAAAATTCCGCCATTTTGTTTTTAAAAATTCCGCCATTTTGTTTTGTTTTTTTAATCCGCCATTTTGTTTTGTTTTTTTTTAATCCGCCATTTTGTATTTAAAAATTCCGCCATTTAGTAATTTTAAAAATTCCGCCATTTTGTAATTAAAAATTCCGCCATTTTGTAATTTTAAAAATTCCGCCATTTTGTAATTTTAAAAAAATCCTCCATTTTTTTTTAAATCCTCCATTTTGTAATTAAAAATGCCGCCATTTTGTAATTAAAAATTCCGTCATTTTGTTTTTAAAAATTCCGCCATTTTGTTTTAAAAATTCTGCCATTTTGTATTTAAAAATTCCGCCATTTTGTCTTTTAAATTCCGCAATTTTGTTTTCAAAAATTCCGCCATTTTTTGTTTTTAAAATTCCGCCATTTTGTATTTTTAATTGCGCCATTTTGTTACTAAAAATTCCGCCATTTTGTTTTCAAAAATTCCGCCATTTTGTATTTTAAAAATTCCGCCATTTTGTAATTAAAAATTCCGCCATTTTGTAATAAAAAATTCCGCCATTTTGTAATTTTAAAAATTCCGCCATTTTGTAATTTTAAAAATTCCGCCATTTTGTAATTTTAAAAATTTCGCCATTTTGTAATTTTAAAAATTTCGCCATTTTGTTTTTAAAAAATTCGCCATTTTTATATTTAAAAATTCCGCCATTTTTATTTAAAAATCCCGCCATTTTGTTTTTTCAAAAAATTTGCCATTTTGCTTTTAGAAATTCGCAAATTTTGACCGAAAATTCCGCCATTTTTGCATTATTACTCATTAAAACCCCAATCAATACATATCTAAACTAGATCAACCGATAAGTCCTCACAAAACCAGTCAATATGCCACTCAAGTGTCGCGATAACACAAATCAATTAGAAAATACACAAAAAAAAAAAAAAAATATCAACAAACCTTTGTCTTATCAATCCGAACAAGCCGAACATTCATAAATGTTGAATAAAAATAAATTCCGATTGCAAAAATTGGAAAAATTGCCGCAACTAAAAATCAATTAATTAAAAACTTTCACTATCACAAAGTCACTAAAGTCTACTCACAAATTGAAATATTGACATTGTAAGCTGCACAATAAATACAAATCATGACATCCAGTAAACATGTTGCGGTGCCGAGAATTGATAAGAAAATTCCAACAAAAATTAGCATTTTTACGATGCTTATGCAGTACTCTTGGTGGGTGTTTTCCATGACTTTAACTGTGTGTGGATGGATGGATGGATGGATGGAATCTTGCTAATTTAATTAATTTTTTTTTCTTTTTTTTTTGAATATTTATTCAGTCAATTAAGACAGCGGAATTTTGTTTTGTGTGGCGCGAAGAACTAAAAAATAAGTTAAAATATTAAGAATTAAAAAATATCAAGTAAATTAAGTTTCAAGTCAACTTGCATGCAAGTTTCAAGTCAACTTGCATGCAAGTTTCAAGTCAACTTGCATGCAAGTTTTGAGACAAGTTTTGAGACAAGTTGCATGCAAGTTGCAAGTCAAGTTGTATGCAAGTTCCAAGTTGAGTTGCATGCAAGTTTCAAATAACTTTGTTTAAAAATTTCATATTAATTGAGCTTTTGTGACAACTTGCATGCAAGTCAAGTTTTAAGTCATCTTGCATGCAAGTCCAAAGTCAACTTGCATGCAAGTTGCAAGTCAAGTAAAATAATTAAAATAAAAAATTGAAAAGTTTTAGAAATTAAAAGTTTAAAGTCAAGTAGGTTTTTTTAAAAGTCAACTTGCATGCAAGTCCAAAGTCAAGTTGCATGCAAGTTGCAAGTCAAGTAAAATAATCAAATTAAAAAATTGAAAAGTTTTAGAAATTAAAAGTTTAAAATCAAGTAGGTTTGTTAAAAGTCAACTTGCATGCAAGTCCAAAGTCAAGTTGCATGCAAGTTGCAAGTCAAGTAAGTTTTCAAGTCAAGTAAGTTTGATTAAATTTGAAAAAAAAAATTAAAAAATTGCAAGTCAAGTAGGATTTTAGGTCAACTTGCATGCAATTTTTAAGTCAAATAAGTTTTTAAGTCAATTACTTAATTGAATGAATTTGAAAAAAAAAATTGAAAAATAAAAAAAATTCACTTTTTAATCGATTTTTTTGGCTATTTTTGGGTGTGAAAAAATTTCTAAAAATACTCACAAAAAATTCATCTGCACAAAAAAGTTAATAAATTCTTCTGAAAATTGTCAAAATTTAACTTTTTTTTTAAAAAAAACTTTTTAAATCCACCCAAAAAAGAATTATTTTTGTGGACGAGAATTTTTTTTTGCTCCACGCACAAATGAAATATTTAATAAACAATAAAAAAAAAAGTACCAACACTAGAATGGAATTATTATCACTGCCTGACTGGCTGACTGGCTTGTATTACAGAATGTGGAGAAAAATTAAATAAACAACTTTTTAATTGATTTTACTTGTATGTGTTTTTTTTTATTTCTTTTTTTAGATAAATAACAGACGAGATAAATGTTCATGATTCTGCTGGAAATTATAAAAAAAATAGTGAAAAGAAAATTGAAAGAAACACGAAAAAAAGTAAAGTCGGGCATTTGAGATTGATTAAATAGCATTGAATTATTTAATTTAAAATTTAAAAAATGTGGAATTTTGAATTGAAAAAATTTTTAATATGAAAGTTTTTGAAAAAAATAAAAATTTAGACAAACATTTTAAAAAATATTGAAAAATTTAAAAAATTTAAAAAATTCAAAAAGTTAAAAAATTTTAAAATTTAAAAAAAATTAAAAGAAAATTATAAAAATTCAAAAAGTTGAAAAATAATTTAAAAAAAATGTAAAAGAATTTTAAAATTTTTTAAAAAAATAAAAATAAAAATTATGAAAAAAAATTAAAAAAGAAGAAAAAAAGAAAAAAATTGAAAAAAATTTAAAAACAAAAAAATTAAAAAAAATTTAAAAATAAAAAAAATTAAAAAATTTTTAAAAATTAAAAAAAATAAAAGAATTTTAAAAATAAAAAAATTAAAAAAAATTTTAAAAATAAAAAAAATTAAAAAAATTTTAAAAATAAAAAAAAATTAAAAAAATTTTAAAATTAAAAAAAATTGAATAAATCTAAAAAACTTAAAAAAAAAAACATTTTTGAAACTTTTTAAGAAATTGAAAAAAAAAAAATTCAAAAAGAAAATGTTCAAAAATTTTTCGTTTTTTTTTAATTTAGCTTTTTGAATTTTAAATTGTAGTTAAAAACTAATATTTTTAAGTTCTATTTAAAAGCACTTAAATAACGATTTGAAAAATGCATTTTGCTTTTTTTTTCTTTTTTTCTAACCTTAATTTTCAATAACCGGCCTCACAATTTTCTACTTATAATAATAGTAAGTAAGAAGAAAAAAAAAACAAAACCAAGTCGATGAACTTTATAGAAAAAAACAAAAATCAAAAAATCTGTGAGAAAATAATAAAAAATAATTATTAAAAAAAAATATAAATTTAAAATTTCTTAATTTAGATTAAATAAATTGTAAAATAAATTTTTTGAAAATAAAATAATTTTATTTTTTTCTTAATTTTTGAATATTAAAATTTTTTTAATGTATTTTGTTTTTATTTATTTTTTTTAAACAATTTATTGAAATTTTATTTTAAAATTTTTTAAATTTTTTGTTTTTAAAATTTTTTGTTTTTAAAATTTTTTATTTTTTGAATTTTTTATTTTTTAAATTTTTTATTTTTTAAATTTATTATTTTTTAATTTTTTTTAAATTTTTTTTTTAAATTTTTTGTTTTTCAAATTTTTTAAATTTTTAATTTTTTTTTAAAAATTTTTTAATTTTTTTTTTAAATTTTTTAAATTTTTTAATTTTTAAAGTTTTTATTTTCTAAATTTTTTATTTTCTAAATTTTTTGTTTTTAAAATTTTTTGTTTTTTTACACGCTTTTTTATTATTATTATTACACGCTTTTTATTGACTCACTCTGTCTGTCTTTCTGTCATTCTGTTTGTCACGTTCAAAACTTGTGACCCTTTTTTCGACCACTTCCTCTGCTCTAATCGAACCGATTTTTTTTATATATACGTATTCCAGAGGGCAATTTGATATTTCATCATCATCAAAACAATATCATGCTTAATAAAGCTATAATTAATTAATTATTCTTAAATAAGGGAAAAAAATCCAAAGTCACTCATGTGTGTTTTCGATTTACAATTATTGGACATTTTCTGACATTGAAAATGAGCTCATATGATTCATTACGCGTTATATAATAATACCAATTAAAATGTATATTAAAATTCTTAATGAATCAAGATTTTTTGATAAAGTTAGAAAAATTGTCAAGTAATTTTTTCATGGAACAATTTGAATTTTTAAAAACCGCTACCCATTTAAATTTAAATTGACGGTTATTTTTTCCAGTATTATATTCTACCGATTCCGGATGAATGCATCCTGGATCTTACTTTATGTCCAAGAATGCTTACTGGATCTCACTTTATGGTCATGAATGCTTACTGGATCTCATTATATGGCCATGAATCATTACTGGATCTCACTTTATGGCCATGAATGCTTACTGGATCTCATTTTATTGCCTTGAATGCTTACTGGATCTCACTTTATGGCCATTAATGCTTACTGGATCTCACTTTATGGCCATGAATGCTTACTGGATCTCATTAATTGACCTTGAATGCTTACTGGATCTCATTTTAAGGGCATAAATGCTTGCTGAATCCGACGATTTACTAATTTAGGATTTTGTAATCTTTGGTTTTAAGTTTTGGTCGGTTTACTAAACGCGGAAAATGCGCTTTAGTCGGTCACGAGTGATCATCGTTATACTAGTATCAATACATAATTGTTTTATCAAGCGAAAATGAATCATGCTGAACTACAAAAGTTGATGATAGAATTTCAATGCTTTAACATGGAAAATTCATACATTTAAAAAGTTTTAAGCATTGATATTACATTTTAATGCTTTAACATGGGAAATATGTGGAATTGAAGGGTTCTAAGTGTTGAACGGAACGAAGAGAAGCGAAGTGGAGTTCGACACTCCTGTAATCTATAAAAGTCGAACGGAACGAAGCGAAGCGAAGTGGAGTTCGACACTCCTATAATCTATAATAGTCGAACGGAACGAAGCGAAGCGAAGTGGAGTTCGACACTTCTGCAATCTATAAAAGTCGAACGGAACGAAGCGAAGCGAAGTGGAGTTCGACACTCCTATAATCTATAATAGTCGAACGGAACGAAGCGAAGCGAAGTGGAGTTCGACACTTCTGCAATCTATAAAAGTCGAACGGAACGAAGCGAAGCGAAGTGGAGTTCGACACTCCTGTAATCTATAAAAGTCGAACGGAACGAAGCGAAGCGAAGTGGAGTTCGACACTCCTGTAATCTATGACAGTCGAACGGAACGAAGCGAAGCGAAGTGGAGTTCGACACTCCTGTAATCTATGACAGTCGAACGGAACGAAGCGAAGCGAAGTGGAGTTCGACACTCCTGTAATCTATGACAGTCGAACGGAACGAAGCGAAGCGAAGTGGAGTTCGACACTCCTGTAATCTATAAAAGTCGAACGGAACGAAGCGAAGCGAAGTGGAGTTCGACACTCCTGTAATCTATAAAATCGAACGGAACGAAGCGAAGCGAAGTGGAGTTCGACACTCCTGTAATCTATGACAGTCGAACGGAACGAAGCGAAGCGAAGTGGAGCTCGACACTCCTGTAATCTATGACAGTCGAACGGAACGAAGCGAAGCGAAGTGGAGTTCGACACTCCTGTAATCTATGACAGTCGAACGGAACGAAGCGAAGCGAAGTGGAGTTCGACACTCCTGTAATCTATGACAGTCGAACGGAACGAAGCGAAGCGAAGTGGAGTTCGACACTCCTGTAATCTATGACAGTCGAACGGAACGAAGCGAAGCGAAGTGGAGTTCGACACTCCTGTAATCTATAATAGTCGAACGGAACGAAGCGAAGCGAAGTGGAGTTCGACACTCCTGTAATCTATGACAGTCGAACGGAACGAAGCGAAGCGAAGTGGAGTTCGACACTCCTGTAATCTATAATAGTCGAACGGAACGAAGCGAAGCGAAGTGGAGTTCGACACTCCTGTAATCTATAAAAGTCGAACGGAACGAAGCGAAGCGAAGTGGAGTTCGACATTCCTGTAATCTATGACAGTCGAACGGAACGAAGCGAAGCGAAGTAGAGTTCGACACTCCTGTGATCTATAAAATTTGAACATAGTTCAAACTAGGTTGAGCGAAGCTCACAAATTTTTACATTCTGAACGAAGCGAAGCGAGTGAAGGTGTGAAAATTTTCCCAGTACGTCCTCAGACTTTGGATTCATAAGGTAAAATGTAAAAGTGTTCGAGCGAAGCTCGAACACATAAAGTTTGAACGTAGTTCAAACTAGGTTGAGCGAAGCTCACAAATTTTTACATCCTGAACGAAGCGAAGCGAGTGAAGGTGTGAAAATTTTCCCAGTACGTCCTCAGACTTTGGATTCATAAGGTAAAATGTAAAAGTGTTCGAGCGAAGCTCGAACACATAAAGTTTGAACGTAGTTCAAACTAGGTTGAGCGAAGCTCACAAATTTTTACATCCTGAACGAAGCGAAGCGAGTGAAGGTGTGAAAATTTTCCCAATACGTCCTCAGAATTTGGATTCATAAGGTAAAATGTAAAAGTGTTCGAGCGAAGCTCGAACACATGAAGTTTGAACGTAGTTCAAACTAGGTTGAGCGAAGCTCACAAAGTTTTACATCCTGAACGAAGCGAAGCGAGTGAAGGTGTGAAAATTTTCCCAATACGTCCTCAGACTTTGGATTCATAAGGTAAAATGTAAAAGTGTTCGAGCGAAGCTCGAACACATAAAGTTTGAACGTAGTTCAAACTAGGTTGAGCGAAGCTCACAAATTTTTACATCCTGAACGAAGCGAAGCGAGTGAAGGTGTGAAAATTTTCCCAGTACGTCCTCAGAATTTGGATTCATAAGGTAAAATGTAAAAGTGTTCGAGCGAAGCTCGAACACATAAAGTTTGAACGTAGTTCAAACTAGGTTGAGCGAAGCTCACAAATTCTACATCCTGAACGAAGCGAAGCGAGTGAAGGTGTGAAAATTTTCCCAGTACGTCCTCAGACTTTGGATTCATAAGGTAAAATGTAAAAGTGTTCGAGCGAAGCTCGAACACATAAAGTTTGAACGTAGTTCAAACTAGGTTGAGCGAAGCTCACAAATTTTTACATCCTGAACGAAGCGAAGCGAGTGAAGGTGTGAAAATTTTCCCAGTACGTCCTCAGAATTTGGATTCATAAGGTAAAATGTAAAAGTGTTCGAGCGAAGCTCGAACACATAAAGTTTGAACGTAGTTCAAACTAGGTTGAGCGAAGCTCACAAATTTTTACATCCTGAACGAAGCGAAGCGAGTGAAGGTGTGAAAATTTTCCCAGTACGTCCTCAGACTTTGGATTCATAAGGTAAAATGTAAAAGTGTTCGAGCGAAGCTCGAACACATAAAGTTTGAACGTAGTTCAAACTAGGTTGAGCGAAGCTCACAAATTTTACATCCTGAACGAAGCGAAGCGAGTGAAGGTGTGAAAATTTTCCCAGTACGTCCTCAGACTTTGGATTCATAAGGTAAAATGTAAAAGTGTTCGAGCGAAGCTCGAACACATAAAGTTTGAACGTAGTTCAAACTAGGTTGAGCGAAGCTCACAAATTTTTACATCCTGAACGAAGCGAAGCGAGTGAAGGTGTGAAAATTTTCCCAATACGTCCTCAGAATTTGGATTCATAAGGTAAAATGTAAAAGTGTTCGAGCGAAGCTCGAACACATGAAGTTTGAACGTAGTTCAAACTAGGTTGAGCGAAGCTCACAAATTTTTACATCCTGAACGAAGTGAAGCGAGTGAAGGTGTGAAAATTTTCCCAATACGTCCTCAGACTTTGAATTCATAAGTTAAAATGTAAAAGTGTTCGAGCGAAGCTCGAACACAAAAAAGAAATTCATGTTCCTATTGTGATTTAGATTTAGACTTGATTGAGACTAAAAAGTAGTAAATAAAAAAAATATAAAAAAAACTTTTTAAAAACACGCTTTTTGAAAAAGAAAATATTTTAAATAAAAGACTAAAAAGTAGTAAATAAAAAAAATATAAAAAAAACTTTTTAAAAAACACGCTTTTTAAAAAAAGAAAACTACATAAAAAGACTAAAAAAATCTATTAAGACGAACTAAAAAGTAGTAAATAAAAAATATATAAAAAAAACTTTTTAAAAAACACGCTTTTTGAAAATGACCAAAAAACTTTGTTAAAAATTGTTCTAAAAAGTAGTAAATAAAATAATATCACGCTTTTAAAATAAAATATAACTAAAATAAAATTTCATTGACTAACTAAAAAGTGTCTAAAATATTTTTCTAAAATATTTTATGTAGTACAAGAACACAATGACTGTAAAAGCGTGGGGCGTTCAAAAGAGGTCATCAAAATCAAAGGGTCGCCAAGACAACTACGCCCCACGCTTTTACAGTCATTGTGTTCTTGTACTACATAAAATATTTTAGAAAAATATTTTAGACACTTTTTAGTTAGTCAATGAAATTTTATTTTAGTTATATTTTATTTTAAAAGCGTGATATTATTTTATTTACTACTTTTTAGAACAATTTTTAACAAAGTTTTTTGGTCATTTTCAAAAAGCGTGTTTTTTAAAAAGTTTTTTTTATATATTTTTTTAAATTTTTCATATTCACACCGTTTCACGTTGTGAATATATTGATTTCGATACACTTGAAAAATCGTTTTTTTAGTTTTTTGGCGCCAAAACTCAAAATTTTCATAAACTGTTCGGTGTGAAAAGTTTGGCCTCAAAATTATCTACAAAATACAAAAAACCGCATTGAAAAAGGTTTTGATGCCACCGGACACGACCCCAAATAGTGGTGGTGTATGCTTACAAGCAAGTTTGTTCCTCGCAGAACTCAAATACGAAAAAACCATTTTATGTCAAAAATGTCTCAAAATGTGCGCATTATCACTCAAATGTGCACCTCACACGTTGGTGCCGATCCATGTAGATGGATCTGAGAAACTAACGAAATAGTGTGTTTTTTAAGCATATTTTAGCCGATTATTGCAAAATACATTTAAAAAATTTCACAAAAATTATGAATTGAACTTTTTTGATCAGAATCAATAAAAAATAAAGTTTTGTTGAGAAAAAATGCAAAAAAAAAAAATTTAGCCACCAGTACACCCCCCACAAACCTAAATTTTGGAAAAATTCGTGTGGTTCACTGTGTGGATGGATTTTTGTAAACTTTTCTGTTTTTGATCAATTAATGCGACAACTTTTATGAAAAAATACCAAAAATATTTTTAATCCAATTTTAGTTGGTCAAAAAGACGAAAAAGTTCAAAAAATCGGCATTTTTTGGACATTTCGGCCTCCTGTCCCTACAACTCAGAATTGAAAATTCTAAAAACTTGTGATTATTGTAGCTTATAATTAGACCTAAAAGTCGTACACACGTTGTCATGTCCAAAAACATCAATTAGTGCTTGAAAATTGAGTCCAAATGTAAAAATTCTCGATTTTTTTAGTAACCTTAATTTTCAATCTTATTTATGCAAAGCGAAGCTTTGCTGACCCGATCGAGCCTTAATCTGCAATCTTATGCAAAGCGAAGCTTTGCTGACCCGATTAAGACTTAATTTTCAATCTTATGCAAAGCGAAGCTTTGCTGACCCGATAGAGTCTTAATCTTCAATCTTAAGCAAAGCGAAGCTTTGCTGACCCGATCGAGCCTTAATCTGCAATCTTATGCAAAGCGAAGCTTTGCTGACCCGATTGAGACTTAATTTTCAATCTTATGCAAAGCGAAGCTTTGCTGACCCGATAGAGTCTTAATCTTCAATCTTAAGCAAAGCGAAGCTTTGCTGACCCGATCGAGCCTTAATCTGCAATCTTATGCAAAGCGAAGCTTTGCTGACCCGATTGAGACTTAATTTTCAATCTTATGCAAAGCGAAGCTTTGCTAACCCGATAGAGTCTTAATCTGCAATCTTATGCAAAGCGAAGCTTTGCTGACTCGATCGAGACTTAATCTTCAATCTTATGCAAAGCGAAGCTTTGCTGACCCGATAGAGTCTTAATCTGCAATCTTATGCAAAGCGAAGCTTTGCTGACTCGATGGAGACTTAATCTTCAATCTTATGCAAAGCGAAGCTTTGCTGATCCGATCGAGCCTTAATCTGCAATCTTATGCAAAGTGAAGCTTTGCTGACCCGATCGAGCCTTAATCTGCAATCTTATGCAAAGCGAAGCTTTGCTGACCCGATCGAGCCTTAATCTGCAATCTTATGCAAAGCGAAGCTTTGCTGACCCGATCGAGCCTTAATCTGCAATCTTATGCAAAGCGAAGCTTTGCTGACCCGATCGAGCCTTAATCTGCAATCTTATGCAAAGCGAAGCTTTGCTGACCCGATCGAGCCTTAATCTGCAATCTTATGCAAAGCGAAGCTTTGCTGACTCGATAGAGTCTTAATCTTCAATCTTATGCAAAGCGAAGCTTTGCTGACCTGATATAGAGTTTTGGAACGGTGTGAATATGCACATGAAGCGTGATCCGCTTCATTACTAGTTAATTTTTAAATTTTTTGTTTTTAAAATTTTTTAATTTTTAAATTTTTTGTTTTTTAAATTTTTTAATTTTTAATTTTTTTTTTAAATTTTTTAATTTTTAATTTTTTTTTTAAATTTTTTAATTTCTTTTTAAATTTTTTAATTTTTTTTTTAATTTTTTAATTTTTAAATTTTTTATTTTTTAAATTTTTTATTCTTAAAATTTTTTGTTTTTAAAATTTTTTATTTTTTAAAAATTTTTATTTTTTATTCGTGACTTTTCCCACCAAAAACATATTTTTTTCATCAACATTCGGTATTTTTTTAATTCAAATAAAAACAAAAATACTGAACAAAAAAATTTTTTTCGACAAAATTTTAGTAAAATATTTTTGTTAAATTAATGCTGAATTTTTTGATGATTTTTTGAAATTTTCATGAATTTTTGTTGAATTTTTTACAAATTTTCAGATTAAATCATCAAAATTTCAATAAAATTTGAATTTTTCGCTAATTTTTGATTTTCTTTGCTTCATTTAAAAAAATTTCATCAGATTCAAAATAATTGTCGACACCCATACACCCAAACACACAACATCAAAATATTTGCCTTACACATCCAACAAAAAAAAATAAAAAATGGCTGCATTTGTCCAAATGTCCAACGACCCCAGCCGCATCAATTGGAAAAATATTTTTGTATAGAAAAAAAGCAAAAAAAAAGAATTTTTTTCCTCTTGTAAATGAGAAAAATTTAAGCATAAAAATATTAAATTAAGGATTAAAAAAGATAATTTTGACTTTTAGGCATCACATAAGTTAATTGTGCAGTGGATGAAGATCAATTAAAGCGGAAAAAACGGACAAAAAGTAGCAAAAATTGCGAATAAAAATTTAAAAACATTTTTGGAATAAAAAAAAGTTGAAAAAAAGCTGAAAAAATTGCGAAAAACTTCAAAAGAAGGCGAAAAAATTGCAAAAAAAGGCAAAAAACCGCAAAAAAAGCTGAAAAAACCGAAAAAAGGACAAAAAACTCAAAAATTTTGCAACTTTGAAGCTGAATTTTGAGGAATTTAAAGGAAAAAAAATTTTAAGGTAAATTTAATGAAAAAAAAAACACAAAAAACGTTTACAAAAATCTGTCAAAATTTGACTAAAAACCTCCAAAATTTCCCGTCCAGTCAACTCTACGCCACAAATCCTTCAAAACTGCCCAAAAATTATCCAAAATTGCCTCAAATTTGTCCTCAAATTTTTAATATTTCTCAAAATCGATCGAAATTTCAATCAAAAAAAAAAAAAAAAAAATTCTCCATTTTTGATTTTTTTTTTCTTTTCAATTTTTTTTTCTGTTTCGATTCCAATTTGCGCTTTAAATTTTTTTAATTTATCATTTTTTTGATGTAAATTGCATCCAATTGGATTCTAATTGAGGCATTTTGTGGCATGTCAAGTGAGATTTTTGGAAAAATTTCTTAAAAACATTGAAAAAAAAAGTTTTTTTTTCTCGGGGAAAGGAAAAAAAAGTGAAAAAAAAATTTTTTATTGCGTATAAAAATAAATTCAGAGGGCTCTGTGGTACGCGGTGTGTTGGCTTTTTGGACATGAGAGTCGTGTCCAATTGGAAAGTCGATGTGGCATGGTAGACGGAATTGTGAAGGTTTAGACGATGTGGAATTGAAAAAAGTGCGGGAAATTTGAAGAAGTTTTTGTTTTTGTAAAATTTTTTTATTTTTTTTTAAAAAATTTGCAAAAAAAAAAAAAATAAATAAACAAATTAAAAAAAAAATTAAAAAACAAATTTAAAAAAAATTTAAAAAATTTTTTAATTTTTAAAAAAAAATCTAAAAAATTTTTCAATTTTTTTTTTTAAATTAATTTTTTTTTCAAACTTATAAAACTTTTTCAAAAAATTTTTTTAAAACACAGTAATTTAATGAATTAAAAAAAATTGCAAAAAATTTTTTAAAAAAAATTTAAAAAAAAAATCAAAAATTTTTTAAAAAAAAAATCAAAAAAATTTTAAAAAAAAATTCAAAAAAATTTTTAAAAAAAAATTCAAAAAAATTTTTAAAAAAAAATTCAAAAAAATTTTTAAAAAAAATTCAAAAAAAATTCAAAAAAAATTTAAAAAAATTTTTAAAAAAAATTCAAAAAAATTTTAAAAAAAATTCAAAAAAATTTTAAAAAAAATTCAAAAAAATTTAAAAAAAATCAAATAATTTTAAACTAAAAAAATCAAATTTTTAAATTTATTTTTAATATTTTTTAATGTTTTTAAAAATTTTTCAAACTTTTTAAAATTTTCAAATTTTTTTAAAAAATTTTTAATGAATTTTTCGTTTTAGTTTTTTTTTTTTTTTTAAAAAATCATTTTTAAATTTTTTTTTCTTTTCCAAACTATTTAAAAGTTTTTCAAAATTTTTTAAATTTTTTAAAAAAAATTTTAATTTAAAAAAAATTTAAAATTTTTTTCATTTTTTGTTATAAAATTTTTTTTTCGATAGTTTTAAAATTAATATTCAATTTTTTTTATTTTTTCAAATCTATTTTTAAACGATTTTTTTTTTTGGAATTTTAAATTTTTGAAAATTTTAAAATTTTTGAAAATTTTAAAATTTTTGAAAATTTTAAAATTTTTGAAAATTTTAAAATTTTTGAAAATTTTAAAATTTTTGAAAATTTTTAAGTTTTTGAAAATTTTTAAATTTTTGAAAATTTTTAAATTTTTGGAAATTTTTAAATTTTTTAAAAAATTTTAATTTTTCGAAAATTTCAAATTTTTTGAAAATTTTAAATTTTTTTAAAACTTCCAAAAATATAATCCCACCATATTCCCACCACAATCCAATATAATTCCAACAAGAACTAACTCCAAAAAAAATCTTCCTTTTTATTTTTAGAACTCAACAACAACGGCCAACAAATCCCTACCAAACCCACCACCAACAACAACAACAGCAATTTGCATGCAACTGTGGAAATTGCGTCTAAAAAAGAAGAAGAAAATTTTTCACAAAACCCACAAAAGAATGGACAAACAAGATAAAAATCCACATCATCATAACGCTACATGTCGATTTTCAATTAAAAATTCTGCTGTTGAGTGAATGAGACATACACACAAAAATTAATAATTTTTAGATAATTTTAAAAAACATCAAAAAAGTGAAAAAAGGCAAAAAAAAAAGCCGAAAAAATAGCAAAAAATTTTTAACGGAAATTTTTTTTTTCAAAAAAATTCAAAAAAAAATTAACAGTCAAAAAAAATTCAAAAAAAAATTAATCGTCATAAAAAATTCAAAAAAAAAATTAACCGTCAAAAAAAAAATTCAAAAAAAATTTAACGGTCAAAAAAAATTCAAAAAATTTTAACCGTCAAAAAAAATTCAAAAAAAAAATTTAACCGTCAAAAAAAATTTTTAACGGTCAAAAAAAATTCAAATGAAAAATTCAAATTTTTCCTAAAAAAAAAACACTCAAAAAAAAGTGCAAAACAAAAAAAATGTTCAAATCCCAGTTAGAACCGCCCTCGGAGAACTTTGTCGAGACACAAATATTTGTCGAAAACATCTTCGACACAGTCAAAAAAGCCCGCGAAGCCAAAGCCGCACGTTCGCTAGCCGAATCAAAGCTCGCACACTACGACTACTCCTTCGACTTTTCCCCATCGAAGCGTAAAAAGCCGCGTAAAAATGCAAAATGCAAGACTCCAAAAAATGTCAAAAATGGCAACAAGACGCCAAAAAAGAAGCCACGAAAGCCACGAACACCGAAGGAGAGTGCCGAAAAGAAGAAAAAACCACCAACAACACCAAAGACACCGCGAAAATATACAAAACGTGCAAAAGTTAAGCCACAAAATGACATTGATGACGAGGAAGCGGCATTCATTCTCAGTTCCATTTCGCAGAGATCTTTTGACTCATTTTATAATCGATTTAATGGCACGACACAAGTTGTGAATAAAATTCAAATTCCACTTGAGACATCAACGACAATTGTCCAGCCTGCTTCGGAGTCAATTCAACAGCCATCAACACCACCGAAATCAAATCATCTTACTGCATATCATCATGTACTTTTGGATCATAATTATTGGATTGTTGAACCACCGGTGCCGCCGGTACCGCAGGCATCATTAACACCAACATCGACGGTCGTTGTGACTAATGAGACGGAAAAGTTGGAAGATAAATTAAACAACGAATCACAAACAAGCATGAATCTCTTATTGACAGTTGCATCGCATGAGTTGTCGTCATCGACGTCGTCTTGCACACAAAATAGTAGTACAAATAGCATTAAAGTTGAGGTGAGTTGAGTTGTTGATTGTTTATTGGGATGTGGCGGGCAGGGAGGGCTGGGTATCGAGGGTTAGGGTAAAGATGAGATTAAGGTAGAATGATGAAAATGAGCTAGAATTTAGATAAAAGAACGATTTTTTATTGTCCAGCAAGTAAAAATGGTTATTTGGAGTTAGCCGTAGGGGTACATCATGGGTATACTCCATGGATGTATTGTTGTCCTTTTAAATCTTTAGAGCATACTCTAAGATCTTGAGGTAGGTTTCCTAGGTTATATCCTAAGAGTTATACTCTAGGGTTATGCTCTAGGAATTAGTGCCCTAAGGTTTACCTCAAAGAGTCAAAGGTATCTTTTAGATTGTACACTAGAAATCCTGTCCAGAGGTACATTTTAAGGATTAACACTAAGGATATACTCTAGAGTGTATCGTAGAATATTTTAAACTGGAAAAGGAAGTAATCTAAGATGTACACCTTGTTTATGGGATATTCTTTAGATATACCCTGTAGGATAGGCTTGGGATACTTTAAGGAGTATATCCTAAGGGTAATCACTTAGGTTAAATCCCTATGATATTCCTAAGGGTTATACTCTAAAGGTTATACCTCTACTCTTAGATAGGGTATAACTCTAAGGGTATAACCCTTAGGTTAGGGTATACCCTACTCCTAAACCCTTAGGTATAACCCTAAGTTAACCCTTAGAATATACCCTAGAGTACCCTCTACCAATCTCAAGAGGCTCTCTACTATTACTTCCGATTTAACTAAAAACTAATCGAATAATATAAATTCCACCTTTCTCCCACTTCAGGTTAACAACAACAAACTGCCACTCTTGGATGTCAATTGCGATACACCAAAGCTCTCAACAATGTCCGATGATAATGCAGTCAAAAAGCGATGGCTACGACAAGCTACAACGGAATGTTCAACACCATCGCCAACCGTTACACCACCCGAAACATCACCGAATGATATGAAAGCACCGTTAAAGAAGCGTCGTGTTATACGCGAAATTGATGATAATAATGAGATTAAAATTGGAGTTTGTAGTGAGACTGAATCGAGCAAAATTGATCAAACTACTGTGCGTTGTTTTGAATCGAATAATTTTAAGAATAATGTTGAAGCAATTAAATTTAATAATAATAATAATAATTTTGTAAATAATTCGACACTTCTCAAATGTGAACCGACAGAGTCTGTAAATATTAATTTAAGGGAGATTCATGAGAAGATTGAGATGGAATTTGGACGTCGACAGCCGAAAAGTGAACAAAATCTTGTAGTGGTTAAAGAGGAACCGAGAAGTGTCATACAAAGTCCAATTGGACATCAATTACATGGAGTTAAAAATAATTTGACGTATGGAATACAAATGAATAGTCCGGTGGATGTAAATGCAATTTATGGACGGAGTCAGCCTGAGAATTTAATTAAAGTTGATCAGCAGAGGAATTTGATTGGAAATGAGGTGAGTTGAAGGGTTTTGGGGGTGGATGGGGGTTGTTTGTGTTGTTCGGGGTGTTGAGTGAGTGGCTGGATGTGAAAATTCAAGAACCGTGTGCTGGGTGCGGTTTTGTGTATGGATTAGCTTTCAGGTAAAGGTTACAGGGAAGTCATGACCCAAAACCGCACGCGATATGCGACTTTGGCTATATTATCTGTAAGCTACATTTAAGAAGTATAAAATGACCAAAATCGTATGCTAAGTGTGGTTTTTGACATAGCTTGCAAGTAAGATGTGCCTTAATGATAAAATGACCAAAATCGTGTGGTGTGTGCGGTTTTTGGACATTTATGGTATTAAGGTATATCATAATAGTAATTTATGTCAAAAACCGCACACAGCACACGATTTTGGTCATCTTATCATTAAACTACATCTTACTTGCAAGCTATGTCAAAAACCGTGCACAGCACACGATTTTGGTCAACTTATCATTAAACTACATCTTACTTGCAAGCTATGACCAAAACCGTGCACAGCACACGATTTTGGTCATCTTATCATTAAGCTACATCTTACTTGCAAGTTATGACAAAAACCGTGCACAGCACACGATTTTGGTTCACTTATCATTAAAATACATCTTACTTGCAAGCTATGTCAAAAACTGCAAGCGGCACACGATTTTGGTCATCTTATGATTAAACTACATCTTACTTGCAAGCTATGTCAAAAACCGCAAGCGGCACACGATTTTGGTCATCATATCATCAATATACACCTAAGTTGCAACCTATGACAAAAACCGCATGCGGCACACGGTTCATGAAATTTTTCAAATTATTTTTCCATTTTTTTCCTAAAAAAATTCATAAATCAAACCTTAAATTAACATAAATTTTCCAACATCTTATTTTAGGGTAAACTCCCTCACACACCAATCTACGATGAGAAATTGATAAAAATAGAGCCACACGAAAGACCGCACGATTATCGACCCAATAACATAAACATTGTCGAAGTTAAATTCAACGATAAAATTCCACAAGTTTATGGAATGAAAACTGAACATTATGACAATACATCACATGCTGTAAAGCCTGAAATCTACGAACAAAAACAAATTAAATTAGAATCGCCAATTTCTGACAAAATTTTCACTGTCGATGGAAAATTGCAGCAAATTTTGGATGGAAAAATTCAGAAAATTTATCGCGACAATTCTCAATATTTTGTGGATCCACACGCAGATCAAAAGGTTCAATTTTACGGCAAGCCTGCTGAGCCATCAACTCAAATGTCGGTGATAAAAAATCTCGAAGAAGCAACGCTGAGGAATCAAATGGAAAATATTCAAAAACAAAATCACATAATAATCCACACGGGAAACTTAAATGACAAACATCACGATGGATATCCAAAAATTCATCAATCAAGTCCAACAACAAAGCTCAATCAACTCAAAGGTCTTTCAAGTCCAACAAAAATTCAAATTAGTCCAACTCGGACTTATGAGATTTATACGAAAAATCCACACGAGAATATTGCTGAAAGTTTGCTGAAATTACAACAAGAAAGTCCTGTAAAGTTACTTCAAATGAGTCCCACGAAGGTCATTCATAGTCCAAACTATCAAGTTGCACAAGCGTTAACCTTCGAGACATCAACTGACCACAGATATCAAAAGAAAATGGACGAAAATTCATCAAAAAAGCTCAAAAAGACACAAAAAGTCGCAAAAATCAAAACAAAAACACCAAAAGTCAAAAAGACACCGATGAAGGCAAAAAAGGCACAGCAAAAGCCAAAAAAGGTAAAAACACCAAAAAGTCCATCGAAAAATGCAAAAACGAAGAAAAATTCGGCAAAAATTGATAAAAATTTGATTAAGAATTTTGGAAATCTTGAGGATGTGCCGCTAAAAATAAGACAGAATTTGGCATTTGAGGAGAAGATCATGATGAAGACGAAGGATCCGCAGAGAGGAGATGAGAAGATTCTTCCAATTATTGGATTAATTCCGCCATTTGACAGCAAATTCCAGCAAATTGGAGGCAAAATTATGCAAATTGATGGAAAAATTGAGCAAAATGGCGGAAATTTGGGACAAAATGGCGGAAATTTGGGACAAAATGGCGGAAATTTGGGACAAAATGGCGGAAATTTGGGACAAAATGGCGGACAAGATGAACAAAATGTCGAAAAAATCAAACAAAATGGCGGCCAGGAAGATCAAAATGGCGGAAAAACCAAACAAAATGGCGGCCAAGAAGATCAAAATGGCGGAAAAATCAAACAAATCGGCGGACGAGAAAACCAAGATGGTGGACAAGAAGATCAAAATGGTGGAAAAACCAAACAAAATGGCGGCCAAGAAGATCAAAATGGTGGAAAAACCAAACAAAATGGCGGACGAGAAAATCAAGATGGTGGACAAGAGGACCAAAATGGCGGTAAATTAGGTTCAAATGAGGTTAATCTGCCATTTTCTGCCACAAAACCAACCCAAACCACAACAGAAGTTCACAAAAATGACGTCAAACCCCAACAAACTCAAAACCACGTCAGCGACACAAAGCTGCTGGAAGCTCTAAGCAAAATTCACGGATCAGACGAAAAACCAACAAAATCTGAAATTTTCACCTCAAAAATCCTCGAAATTCAAGGAATTACAAAATTCGAGCATTCCTTTGATCCACAACATCCAATCCAAAATGACAACAACACTAAGTTCCTCAACGACAAATCCACAAAGCGAACCATCAGCGAGTCATCAAGTGGATCATCAAAAACCTCAACCTGCTCATCCAAAGCCTCAAAATCCAGTAAAACTGCAGACAAAACATCCGCCGACCTCTCAAAATCTCAATCTAAAAAAGCTTTAAAAAAGCTCAAATTTGACGATTCAGAAAGCGCGCAAGTTCAAAAGTTAGACGAATGTGAGACAAAACTAAAGAACCTAATGGAAGATCCAAGTGATCAGCATGCAGGAACACAACCTCAAATAAATCATCAACATTTAGCAACAATGTCAAATTTCCAAACCATTAAAGACAATTATACTGAAAAGCTGAACCGTCGGACCATCAGTGAGTCATCGAGTGTATCATCCAGAACATTGAGCTGTCATTCACCTGAAAATACACCAAATATGTCGTTTGTGCATTTGGAAAGTCCAATTTTGGCACCAAAGGCTGTTAAATTGGAGGAATCTCAAAAAATTGTAAAAATTCAAGAAGCTAAAGAGGAACTGACACAAAAAGGTTCAAGTTCCTTAAAGCGTGCTCAAGTGTCACCTAAAAAGGCATCAGATGGCCAAAATCTATCGGAACTGCCAGTAAAAAGCAGAAAATTGTCACTAAGCTCTCTAAAATCTCCAGCAGATGAATCTGAACCTAAATTACTGGATACTGTTGATGGTTTGAGTAGCTGTGGATCCACAGCTGGTAAAGCTACTCCAGAAATCTCAAAAACACCAACAAATGACCCTTCGTACACATCAGCAGTCCCAGAAACTCAAAACTCCACCAGCGATGTAAAAATCCCCGAAAATGACGTCACAATCAACCCCAGTGAAATCCAACCATCCACAACACACTCCATCCATTCCACATCATCAAAACCCGACGATGACATCATCAAAACAATCATCGAACCACCAAGCATCCTCAAATCCTTATCCGATGGAATTGCACCAATAAAACCAATCATTGACTCATTAATTCCATTTAAATCCACAATTGAGTCACTAATTGACACAACAAAGCCCAATTCAGACTTAGTGAGTGATTTAAATCCTGAAAAAGTCGTCGAACAGCAAGTTGCATCAATTTTAGAAAAAGTCATTCCAAAGACTTTAAAAACTGACTTTACGACACAAATTGACGTTGATGTTGGCAAAAATGAGCCAGAAACGGAACCAATTGAGTCAGATTTAGAGATGGACGATGAGGATGATACGCCGTATCGTGAGAGTGTCGAGGAGTTTCATAAAGACACGCTGGAGAAGCTGATGGAAGCAAATAAGAGATTTTATCGTGTCCATAATCCATTTAAGCATTCAGTAAGCTACGATGGACGTGATAGTGGACGTTACTCAAAAACTGATGATTATCATTCATCGCGTGGTGGACGTAATTATGATTATGATGATCATCGTAAGCCATTAAAAATGAGTCTCAGTTTTGAGTCTCAATATTCACATCACAATAATTATTCACAGCCACATTATCAACGGTCAATTAGTGAAGTTTTTAATGATCCGAGGAAGGAGCGATGGTGTAGCAGTGGTAATGGAATTTATGAAAATAGAAATTATGGATCATTTCATTATGATAAAATACATCATCGTGAGCCAATAACAACAACATATAGCATGTATCGAGCACAAAAAGCATCACAAATGGAAAGTCGATGGGGAAGTCGACCGAATTATGAATATCAACAGGAAGCGCCACTTAAAGTTAATAATTATGTAGCGGAAAAATCACCGATGACATCACAACCACAACCAGTAACACCAGCAGTTATTAATAGTTATAGACCCATTCAACCGATACCCGAGCCAATAAGATGTGAGCCGGCAGTTAGTCCACAGGCTGAGGCACTAAAGAATGCGACCAGTGAACCGTTTGGATTTTTGAAGGATGCAAAATTGAATGCTGCAAGTCCAGCAGCAATTTTGCCGAAAACTAAGACAGCGAGTCATGATCCGAGGCTGAATCCGTCACTGGTGCAGGATGTGAAGAGGGAGGAGACATCAACGCCTAAGAAAAAGGTAACATTAGTTGATTGATTTGAGGATTTGAAGCTACTTGACTCAAGTTGACTTGACTAAAAACCTACTTGACTCAAGTTAACTTGACTTAGAACCAAATTGACTCAAGTTGACTTGACTAAGAACCTACTTGACTCAAGTTGACTTGACTTAGAACCTACTTGACTCAAGTTGACTTGACTAAGAACCTACATGACTCAATTTAACTTGGCTAAGAATCTACTTGACTCAAGTTGACTTGACTAAGAACCTACTTGACTCAAGTTGACTTGACTAAGAACCTACTTGACTCAAGCAAACTTGACTAATAACCTACTTGACTCAAAAACCTACTTGACTCAAGTTAACTTGACTCAGAACCTACTTGACTCAAGTTGACTTGACTAAGAACCTACTTGACTCAAGTTGACTTGACTAAAAACCTACTTGACTCAATTTAACTTGACTAAGAACCTACTTGACTCAAGTTGACTTGACTAAGAACCTACTTGACTCAAGTTAACTTGACTAAGAACCTACTTGACTCAAGTTGACTTGACTAATAACCTACTTGACTCAAGTTAACTTGACTCAGAACCTACTTGACTCAAGTTAACTTGACTAAGAACATACTTGACTCAAGTTGACTTGACTAAAAACCTACTTGACTCAAGTTGACTTGACTAAGAACCTTCTTGACTCAAGTTAACTTGACTAAGAACCTACTTGACTCAAGTTGACTTGACTAAGAACCTACTTGACTCAAGTTGACTTGACTCAGAACCTACTTGACTCAAGTTAACTTGACTAAGAACCTACTTGACTTAAGTTAACTTGACTTAGAACCTACTTGACTCAATTTAACTTGACTCAGAACCTACTTGACTCAAGTTGACTTGACTTAGAACCTACTTGACTCAAATTATAAAATTCAACTTTTTCTACTTTTAGCTCTCACTCGATCAATACAGGAAGCGAAAATCGCTAACAAATGTAACCCAAACATCCCCAACCGATGAGATTATGCCGTCAATTTCTGTATCATTAACAGAATCACCACCACCAACTCTATCACCTGCTTTTGATCCATCAATTGCTGCTGCCGCTGCAACAGGTTGAACATTTATTAAAAAATAATAATTATTTCTATAAAAAAAAGCTTTTAGCTTAAAAAAATGGTTGTGAAAACAATTTGTATAAAAAAAGAAATTTATCTGTGGAAAATTAAATTAAATTTAAAATTTTTTTTGTTACAATCAAGTCAATATCAAGGGTGTGGAACTGATCAAATTGATTTTTGATCATTTTTGATCATTTTTGATTATTTTTGATCAGTTCCACACCCTGGGTCAATATAAGGAGGCTATTTATGGTTAATATTGCAAAGTTGTTAAAGTATTTATGAATGTGAAAAAGGATGGATTTTAACCACAAAAAGCGAAATTAAATTGACTCGATGTATAGAAAAAAAGAGAAATGAAAAAAAAAAATTATACAGGAAAATTAAATTAATCTGCACATGTAAAAAAAGAGTAAAATGATTATTATGAGTTCATATTAAGGCGTATATAATTTTGTAATTTTTAGGGGACTTTTAGGGTTCTTTGGATCTTTTTTGATGTTTTTTTGGATTTTCTTTAAAATTTCAAAATTAACTTGACTCAATATCGTACTTGACTTAAAATTTTGAACCTACTTGACTTAGAAACCAACTTGACTCAAGTTAACTTGACTAAGAACCTAATTGACTCAAGTTAATTTGATTAAAAACCTACTTGACTCAAGTTAACTTGACTAAGAACCTACTTGACTCAAGTTAACTTGACTAAGAACCTACTTGACTCAAGTTAACTTGACTAAGAACCTACTTGACTCAAGTTGACTTGACTAATAACCTACTTGACTCAAGTTAACTTGACTCAGAACCTACTTGACTCAAGTTAACTTGACTAAGAACATACTTGACTCAAGTTGACTTGACTAAAAACCTACTTGACTCAAGTTGACTTGACTAAGAACCTTCTTGACTCAAGTTAACTTGACTAAGAACCTACTTGACTCAAGTTGACTTGACTAAGAACCTACTTGACTCAAGTTGACTTGACTCAGAACCTACTTGACTCAAGTTAACTTGACTAAGAACCTACTTGACTTAAGTTAACTTGACTTAGAACCTACTTGACTCAATTTAACTTGACTCAGAACCTACTTGACTCAAGTTGACTTGACTTAGAACCTACTTGACTCAAATTATAAAATTCAACTTTTTCTACTTTTAGCTCTCACTCGATCAATACAGGAAGCGAAAATCGCTAACAAATGTAACCCAAACATCCCCAACCGATGAGATTATGCCGTCAATTTCTGTATCATTAACAGAATCGCCACCACCAACTCTATCACCTGCTTTTGATCCATCAATTGCTGCTGCCGCTGCAACAGGTTGAACATTTATTAAAAAATAATAATTATTTCTATAAAAAAAAGCTTTCAGCTTAAAAAAAATGGTTGTGAAAACAATTTGTATAAAAAAAGAAATTTATCTGTGGAAAATTAAATTAATTTTTTTTTGTTACAATCAAGTCAATATCAAGGGTGTGGAACTGATCAAATTGATTTTTGATCTTTTTTGATCATTTTTGATCAGTTCCACACCCTGGGTCAATATAAGGAGGCTATTTATGGTTAATATTGCAAAGTTGTTAAAGTATTTATGAATGTGAAAAAGGATGGATTTTAACCACAAAAAGCGACATTAAATTGACTCGATGTATAGAAAAAAAGAGAAATGAAAAAAAAAATTATACAGGAAAATTAAATTAATCTGCACATGTAAAAAAAAGAGTAAAATGATTATTATGAGTTTATATTAAGGCGTATATAATTTTGTAATTTTTAGGGGACTTTTAGGGTTTTTTGGATCTTTTTTGATATTTCTTTGGATTTTTCTTTAAAATTTAAAAATTAACTTGACTCAATATCGTAATTGACTTAAAATTTTGAACCTACTTGACTAAAAAACTTACTTGACTCAAGTTAACTTGACTAAGAACCTACTTGACTCAAGTTAATTTGACTAAGAACCTACTTGACTCAAGTTAACTTGACTAAGAACCTACTTGACTCAAGTTAACTTGACTAAGAACCTACTTGACTCAAGTTAATTTGACTAAAAACCTACTTGACTCAAGTTAATTTGACTAAAAACCTACTTGACTCAAGTTAACTTGACTTAGAACCTACTTGACTCAAGTTAACTTGACTAAGAACCTACTTGACTCAAGTTGACTTGACTAAGAACATACTTGGCGCAAGTTAACTTGACTAAGAACCTACTTGACTCAAGTTAATTTGACTAAGAACCTACTTGACTCAAGTTGACTTGACTAAGAACCTACTTGACTCAAGTTAACTTGACTTAGAACCTACTTGACTCAAGTTAACTTGACTAAGAACCTACTTGACTCAAGTTAACTTGACTAAGAACCTACTTGACTCAAGTTAATTTGACTAAAAACCTACTTGACTCAAGTTAATTTGACTAAAAACCTACTTGACTCAAGTTAACTTGACTTAGAACCTACTTGACTCAAGTTAACTTGACTAAGAACATACTTTACTCAAGTTAACTTAAATAAGAACCTACTTGACTCAAGTTAACTTGACTAAAAACCTACTTGACTCAAGTTAACTTGACTAAGAACCTACTTGACTCAAGTTAACTTGACTAAGAACCTACTTGACTCAAGTTAACTTGATTAAGAACCTACTTGACTTAAGTTGACTTGACTAAGAACCTACTTGACTCAAAAACCTACTTGATTCAAGTTAACTTGACTCAAAATTTTTGTTGTTTTTTTTAACTTTCCCAAAAGAAAACCAAAAGCATATACGCCTTTTTATCATAGACAATATTCAGAAAAAAAAATTGTAAAAAAAATATTTAAAAAATAATCTCCCGTGCTTACTCACGGCTTCAAAACAGCATGCAAGTTATCAACAAACAAAAAAATTATTTCATATCGCAACAAAAAAAAAAAAAACACTAGCTTTTCATAACCTCATTTTTTTCTCAATAATATTACATTATAATCATTTAATTTTATCAGTATCATAGCATTAATAGTGCAGAATGTCAGATTATGTCAGATATTTAAAATTTAGCGGTTTTTTGACATTTGAAATTTGACTGGAAGTCATTGGAAAAATTCCAATAATTTATTTCAAAAATTTTAAAAATCCGTTAAATTGAAAAATTCCTACCTTAATTGGGGTCGTGTATGGGATGAAAAATTTCTGTAGACGAGCCTAACTTTGAATGATTTTGTATGAAGAAAAAAAAATTTAAACCTGACCCATTGAATTGAAAGCATTTAACAATTTTTTTTCCTTATTTTAAATAATTTTAATTTTAAATTTTTTTTACGTACAGACAAAATTAGATTAATGATGAATTTGGTTAAGCTTGTTATTGAGCTTGCAAAAATTAGGATTTTTTAGCTCATTAATGACCTTTTCTAATTTATCATTATTAATTTTGGAGAATAAAACAAACTACTTTAATGAATTTTGTTATAAAAATTTCACACTCAAATTTTGAGAAAGTTTTGTAAATAAATTATTAAAAAAAATAAATCAAAAAATTACTAAAAACAGGAAATTTTGTAAAAAAAAATCGTCCTAATTTTTGAGCAGAACAAAAAGTTTGAAGTTTTTTGAAATTTTTGGGAACCTACTTGACTTTTAGAACCTACTTGACTTTTGGAACCTACTTGACTTTTGGAACCTACTTGACTTTTAGAACCTACTTGACTTTTAGAACCTACTTGACTTTTAGAACCTACTTGACTTTTAGAACCTACTTGACTTTTGGAACCTACTTGACTTTTGGAACCTACTTGACTTTTGGAATCTACTTGACTTTTAGAACCTACTTGACTTTTGGAAGCTACTTGACTTTTAGAACCTACTTGACTTTTGGGAAGCAAATAGACTTTTAGAATCTACTTGACTTTTAGAACCTACTTGACTTTTAGAACCTACTTGACTTTTAGAACCTACTTGACTTTTAGAATCTACTTGACTTTTGGAACCTACTTGACTTTTGGAACCTACTTGACTTTTGGAAGCTACTTGACTTTTAGAACCTACTTGACTTTTGGAAACTACTTGACTTTTGGAATCTACTTGACTTTTGGAACCTACTTGACTTTTGGAACCTACTTGACTTTTAGAATCTACTTGACTTTTAGAACCTACTTGACTTTTAGAACCTACTTGACTTTTGGAATCTACTTGACTTTTAGAATCTACTTGACTTTTGGAATCTACTTGACTTTTGGAATCTACTTGACTTTTAGAACCTACTTGACTTTTAGAACCTACTTGACTTTTAGAATCTACTTGACTTTTAGAACCTACTTGACTTTTGGAACCTACTTGAATTTTGGAATCTACTTGACTTTTGGAACCTACTTGACTTTTAGAACCTACTTGACTTTTGGAACCTACTTGACTTTTGGAACCTACTTGACTTTTAGAACCTACTTGACTTTTGGAAGCTACTTGACTTTTAGAACCTACTTGACTTTTGGAACCTACTTGACTTTTGGAATCTACTTGACTTTTAGAACCTACTTGACTTTTGGAAGCTACTTGACTTTTAGAACCTACTTGACTATTAGAATCTACTTGATTTTTGGAACCTACTCGACTAAAAATTCAACTTAACTTGATTTTTTTTAAATTTCTAAAAATTTCCAAAAAAAAAATATTTTTTCTGCTCAAAAATCCTTAAAAAGTCAAAATTATTTACAATTTTGCATAATTTTAACTCCAAAAACGAGTAAAAGAAAATCTTCACTACTTATAAATAAACAAAATTTAATAAAACCCTAAAAAAAAATAATAATAAAGTTAAAAAAAATTAAAGAATTTTAACTAATTTCTGTTTCTAACAGAAAAACTCTTTTGTTCTCATTTATTTAAAAGAAAATTAAATAAAATTAAAAAAATCTGTAAATATTTATATTAAATTATTATAAAAATTAAAAAACAATTAAAAATAAATGAAAAAAAATCTCTTTTTAAATAGAAAATAAAATTTATTAAAATAATAATAATAATAAAAAAAAATTCAAAAATAAAAGTTATGAAGACATAAAATTGAGTCTGTGGGAACTAAAATTAGCACCTTTTCAGCTAATTATATTGCTCATGAAAAATATTTCAAGGTGTTTAAAATTTGACACTTTTGATTTATAATAAAAAAAAATCTGTTTAACTCTTGCTTAACAATTTTAAACAAAAATAATAATTAAAATAAAAACAAGAAGAAAAATGTGAAAAAACGTTATTTTAAAAAATTAATGAAAAAAAATTGTTTTATTTTAATATTTTTATTCTATTTGCAGTGAAATTTTTAAAAGCAGTGGTGGTCAACCTAGTAATTGCTAGTGTACCAGCTTAAAATTTTAGTCATAAAAAAAATCTCGAAAAAAGTTCAAAAAAGTCAAAAACCGTGTGCCGCGTGCGGTTTTTTTGCCTATTTTAAGATAAGTATTCTCCTTACTGAATAGTCATGACAAAAATCGCACGCGACACACGGTTTTAGTGATTTTGTGTAAAAATGACCAAAATTGCACACAGAACACAGTTTTTGAGTTTTTTTTTCAGCAAAAATGACCGAAAATAACAAGTGGTACTCAGGGTGTGGAACTGATCAAATTGATCAAAAATTATCAAAAATGATCAAAAATTATCAAAAATGATCAAAAATTATCAAAAATGATCAAAAATTTTCAAAAATTATCAAAAATCAATTTGATCAGTTCCACACCCTTGCGTGGTACACAGTTTTTGGGTTTAAATGGTGAAAATGGTTAAAAACCGTACATTGCACACGATTTTTGACATTTATATACTTTAAATGTGTTTTATTGACAAAAAATGTCAAAACCGCACGTTACACACGGTTTTTGTAAATTTTTTAATTTCCCACTAGTGTTCTATGAGAAAATCACAAAAATCACCAGAATCGTGTACAACGTACGGTTTTAGGTCATAATTTATCATTGAATTAACTTTAAAGGCAAATCATGACAAAAACCGTGTCGCTTGTGCGATTTTCGACATGACTAATCAGCAAGGAGTATACTTTTCATGAGACCTAGCCAAAAACCGCATGCAGTACACGATTCTAGTAGTTTCATGCTATTTTTAGCAGAAAAAATTTTAAAATATCAAAATCGTGTGCCGCGTGCGGTTCTGGCCTTATCTTAAGATTAGTATACTCCTTGCTGAATAGTCATGACAAAAACCGTGTCGCTTGTGCGATTTTTGTCATGACTATTTAGCAAGGAGTATACTTATCTTAAGATAAGGTAAAAAACCACATGCAGTACACGGTTCTTGTAGTTTAATGCTATTTTTAGCAGAAAAATTCAAAAATATCAAAAACCGTGTGCCGCATGTGGTTTTTTACCTTATCTTAAGATAAGTATACTCCTTGCTAAATAGTCATGACAAAAATTGCACACAACACACAATTCACCACCACTTTTCTAAAATATTTTTAATTCCTGTTAATTATGGCAGTTTTAGATAAATTATTTAACACATTTCAGCTTCCATTAGCATACATCATTTAACACTTTTATTAATTTTTTAACCCATTCTTAATAAAATCTAACAAAATTCACCTTAAAAGTTAAAACTCTTTTCTGGTTCCGGGTATAAATATTTTGGTGTTGTTGTTGATACAAATGGTGTTGTTGATCGTGTCTGGTATGTTGGATAGACATAGCTGACTGGCTTTCCGGTTGTGTATTGTCGTTGGATGAAGATCGGCGTGTAAGTTCCAGTATTAATTACAGGACTATAACTAATTGGGATGTATTTGGTCGTTGTTCTTGATGGCTTTGAAACTGGCAAATATGTTTTACCTGAGAATGGAGTTAGGGGGGTGTAGGGACGAGTTGGTTGAGTTCCAGTTACTGTTGGACTGTAAAAATTGAGTAAATTGTTAAATTTTAGTGGAACTTAGAGCTCGATAAACTTATTTTGTGGTTTGAGACACTTAAAAAGAAAAATTGTGATCAAAATCGCACGCAGCACACGGCTCTTGAGATTTTGTGCAAAAATGGCCAAAACTGCACACAGCGCACGGTTTTGGTTATGACTCATCAGCAAGGACTACACTTATCTTCAGACATGACAAAAACCGCACGCGTCACACGGTTTTAAGCTTTAAATAGTAAAAATGGTCAAAAACCGTACGAAGCACACGATTCTTGTGATATTTTAAATTTCACAATAAATTTTCGAGAAAAAAATTGAAAATTAAAAAACCGCATGCGGCACACGGCTCATGTCATTTATATTCCTAAGTCAAACCTTTTAGGTATTTTGTGTCCAAAACTGTGTGCACCGTGCGATTTTTGGTCATTTTATCTCTAAAATCTACTTTGTTAACAAAAAATGACCAAAACCGTGTGCAACATGCAACTTTAGTCATTTATACTCTAAATGTGACCTTCTTTGACAAACCATAACAAGAACCGTATGTTGTACACGATTTTGGTCATTAATACTATTAAAGTGTGTTATATAGACATTTTATGCCTAAAGTCGTGTCCCGCATGCAATTTTATGGCAATAAAGTTAACTATCAATGATTTATTAAAGAAAAACCCCGAACCGCGTACCGCATACGATTCTGGTCATAAAATGCAAAATAGGATAGATAAAGGTGATATTAGTGACAAAAACCGTGTCCCGCATGCGATTTCTTGCCAATAAGGCTAACTATCAATTGCTTATTGAATAAAAACCCTAAACCGTGTGCTGCATGCGATTCTGGTCATTAAATACCCAAAATGATAGCTTTAGGTGATATTAGTGACAAAAACCGTGTGTTGCATGCGATTCTGGTCCTTAATACTAAAAAAGTGCGTTATATAGACATTTTATGCCTAAAGCCGTGTCCCGCATGCGATTTCTTGCCAATGAGGTTAACTATCAATGATTTATTAAAGAAAAACCCTGAGCCGTGTGCTGCGTGAGGTTTTTGGACATAAATGTATAAAGGAAGAGGTATAGGTGGTATTAGTGACAAAAACCGTGTCCCACATGCGATTTCTTGCCAATAAAGTTAACTATCAATTGCTTATTGAATAAAAACCCCAAACCGTGCGCTGCCTGCGATTTTGGTCATTAAATACCCAAAATGATAGCTTTAGGTGATATTAGTGACAAAAACCGTGTGTTGCATGCGATTTTGGTACAATTTTTACCCTATTTCTTACAAAAATCAAATCCCCTACTTACACAGACGGTGTTGACTTATTATCAGGCGGTAAATATTTATTAGATGGAGTAGAAATCGTTGTTTTTGGAGTTGTTGTGAATTTTGAGGTTGTTGTCGTAATTTTCGAAGTCGTTGTCGTTGATTTCGTTGTTGTTGATGGTGTTGTTGTAATTTTAGTTGTTGTCGTATCAGGTGGTAAATATGTTGATGGTAATCTAGGAGTTGTAATTATTGTTGTTGTTTTTGGAGTAGTTGTTGTAATTTTGGTTGTTGTTGAGCTCCTAGGGGTCGTTGTTGTTGTTTTAGTTGTTGTTGTTGTGATTTTTGAGGTTGTTGAAGTTGTCGAAGTTGATTTTGTTGGAGTTGTTGTCCTAAATGTTGTTGTAGTGCTGGTTTTTGTTGTATCTGGCGGTAAATAAGTTATTGGAATTCTAGGAGTTGTTATTTTAGTTGTTGGGGTTGTCTGTGGGGTTGTTGTGGTTACATGAGTTGTAGAAGTTGTTGGAGTTGATTTTGAAGTTATTTTGGTTGTTTTTGGAGTTGTTGTTGTAATTTTAGTTGTTGTAGTTGCTGGAGTTGTTGTAAATGTTTTAGTTGTTGTTATTTTGGTTGTTGTCGTTGTAGGAACAGTAAATGTAGTTTTCGGAGTTGTGTAGATGTATCCTGTGGTAGTTTTTGGTGTTGTTGATGCTTTCGTTGTTGTAAAACTTGTTGTTTTTGTGGTACTAGGTGTGGTTCTAGTTGTTGTTGTCTTTGGAGTTGTTGTAAATGTTGTTGTGGATGTTTTTGGGGTTGTAGGAACTGTAAATGGAATCGAAGGAGTTGAATAAATGTATCCAGAGAAAGTTGTTGTTGGGGTTGTTATTTTGGTTGTTGGAGGGGTTGGGGTGGTGGTTGGAGTTGTTTTTGTTGTAGAAATCGAAGTTGTTGGGATGGTAAATGGGATGGATGGTGTTGGATATTCGTATCCAGTTTTGGTTGTTGATTTGATGGGAGTTGTTGTTGGGGTAGTGGATCGTGATGTTGTTGTTGAAAATGCTGTTGTTTGGGGAATTGTTGGCTTTGTTGTTGTTGTTTCGTCATCAAATGGTGGATGTCCAGGGGGATAGATGTATCCGCGTGATTGGGGATCTGGTTGTGTGAAAAATTAAAAAAAAATTAAAAAAATTGGAAATTTTTTAAAGATGGATAAATTTTTAAAAAAAAGCATTTTTCTAAGTTTACAATTTTTAAAATTTAAAAGAAAACATTCAACAAAATTAAAAAAAAATAACAAATTTAAAAAAAAATAAACCAAATTAATAAAAAAAATAAAAAATAAAAAAAAATTAAAAAATTTTTTAAAAAATGAAAAGAAAAAATTTAAAAAAAAATTAAAAAAATTAAAAAAAAAAATTAAAAAAAATTAAAAAAGTTGAAAAAATTACAAAAATTTTTTTAAAAAATTAAAATAAAAAAAAATAATATTAATTAAAAAATAACAAAAAATTAAAAAAAAAATTGAAAAATAAAAAAAAATAAAAAAATTAATAAAAAAGTAAAAAGAAAAAAATATAAAAAATATATAAAATTTTTAAAAAATTAAAAAAAAGTTAAAAAAAAAAATTTAAAAACAATTTGAAAAAAATTAAAAATTAAAAAAAAAATCAAAAATTTAGAAAAGTTGAAAAAAATTACAAAATTTTTTTAAAAAAATTTAAAATAAAAAAAAAAAAACAAAATTTTTTAAAAAAATAAAAGTAAGAAAAAAACAAAAAATTAAGAAAAAATAAAACACAAGGAAAAAAATATAAAAAAATTTTAAAAATAAAAAAAAAATTTAAAAAAAATTAAAAAAATTTTTAAAAAAGTTAAAAAAAATTGAAAAAAAGTAAAAAAATAAAAAAAAAAATAAAAAAGGGTAAAAAAATTTTGAAAAAATTTAGAAAAAATAAAATAGTAATAACAAATAAATAAATTTTTTTAAACCTTGAAAAATTAAATTTTTGAGGATTTTTAAAATTTTTTTTTTATATTTTTTTATTTTTTTTTATTTTTTTTATTTTTTAAATTTTTTTAATTTTTTAAAAAATTTTTCTTCTTTTTTTTTATTTTTTTTAAACTTCTCAATTTTTTGAAATTATTTTTACATTTTTTTAAACAAAAAGTTCAAAATTTGTCGAAATTTTTTTATTTTTTTTTAAACTCTACAAGAAATAAAAAAAAAAAAACAAAATTTACTCACACGCTGATCCATAAATCTTGTCATTTAAAATACCAGAAATCCATAAAACCATAAAACTTTTGAGCATTAATTTAATCATGTTGATTTAGTTTTGTGTTTTTTTTTTCACTTTTTATTTAAATTTTTTCACTTTTTTTTTCACTTTTTTTATAGCTTTTTAAAATTTTTCAAAATTTTAATTTTTCAATTTTAATTTTATTTTTTATTATTTTTTAATTTTTAATTATTTTTAAATTTTTGCATTTTTTTCTTTTTTTAAAAAAAGTTGCAATATTTTTTTCCACATATAGTTTCCTCAAATCACAAAATAAGACTAAAATATTATCTAAGTAAAATCGTGATTTTTATAACCCAAAAATTAGTTGCAACATTGACCACAAAAATTAATTTAATTAAATAGTTTTTAATAATTTTTTTAATTAACACTTTTTGCGGATAAAAAAAAAATAGTTTTTGAATTTTTTTTTGATGTGTTAATTATGAATAATGATTTTTTTGGGGGTTTTTTAAAAAATAAAATTGCAAATTTTTTAATTAAATTTATCAATTTTTTTTAAATTAATTTTTCAATTAAAATATTTTAAAATTTTTTTTAAATCTTTTTATTTATTCTCATATTAATTTTTATAAATATTAATGTCATTAAATATTGTTAATTAAATTATAAATCACGTGTTGCGCACGTAACAAAAATACTAAACTCCAAATTATCGAATTCAACTTGTATTTGTATGAAAATTAAAAATTTACTTAAAAGATACATTCAAGATCTTAAAACAGCCAAAAAGGTCAATAAATCAATAAATCTAAAGCCATAAAAACAAATCCGAGCTAACTTTGGTGCATTTACATAAAAATCGAGTTTTTGTTTTTTTCGCATAAACAACCGAAAATGTGAAATGTTCAGCTTCTTTTTTTTTAAAAACAAGTTTTGGCGAAGATGATTTCGAAGATGACTCAAAATTCACAAATAAATAAGCAAAAAAAAAAAAAATTCTTTTCAGTTCTTCTTTCTCATTTGATTAGTTCGGAGAAGTTGATTGATTTTAAGACTTTATTTAATTAAAATTTGAGAAATTAAATTTAGATTAAAGTTGAATTAAATAAAAAAAAAATTAAATTTTTAAAAGACAATAAAAATAAAATAAAATTAGTGAGAAGAAAAGAAAAAAGAATTAAAAAGTGACGAAGCAGTGCTGATTATTTTGAGAAATTTTTGTACTTATTTTTTAGATTTTTTAACTTCCGCGCGTGATTTTTAAAAAAATGAAACTTTTGTGGATTTTTTTGGTGTTTTTGATTCAATCGGAATTTGGAGATTGCTGGAAATGTGAATTTGGATATTGGGGTGACTACACATGCAAAATAAAATCAACCTCAAATGTAGAAGAACAACATTATCGTAGAGGGACTGATGATTATGTTAAAAGCATTTGGTTTGAAGGAAACCACAGCGAATATTTGACTGCACAGAATTTTGGTCCACTTTGTGAAAGATTTAAAAATGCGGATTGGATTTGGATTGAGCAAATAAAATCTATCAGCGAGGATTTGTTTCAACGATGCATGGATTTAAAGGAAATATGGATTATGGATTCAAAAATGGAAGAACTTCCAGAAAATTTATTTTCTAATCTCACAAAATTGACTTCGATTAGTTTAAGCCAGAATAAATTAAAATCATTGCCAGAAAAAATCTTTTCGGACCAAAAAAATCTTGAAAAGTTGAACTTAGAAAGAAATCAGATTTCTTGTTTGCCACCAAATATTTTTGATTCGCTCTCAATGCTGAAGGGGTTATGGCTTTATACCAATAAAATTCAGTCGTTGGATCCAAAATGGTTTGAAAATCTTCATTCGTTAGAGTATTTGGGTCTAAGTGGAAACAAAATTCAAGATTTGCCAAAAAATGTTTTTAAAAATCTGAAAAAATTGGAAGAACTTGACTTGAGGTGGAATCAACTGACAACAATTCATTCTGATTCATTTCCAAATCAAGGAAATTTGAAAGAATTGGTATTAATTAACAACAAAATCAGTTCAATTGATGAAAAAATCTTGGATCTTAAAAATCTCAATAGGGTGGATATGGATAGAAATATTTGTAGCAATGAAGACATCAAGTCAAGAAATGAAATAAAAGAAAAACTCCAAAAATGCTTCGACAATTATCAACCACGTGTGGATTCAAGTAAGTTCAAATTTTATCCAAAACGTGAATTTTAAAACATTAAAAGTATTTTTTTTTTAATTTTTTAGCGGTAAGTGACATCATCAGGACATTTTAATCAACAAAAAAAAAAAAAAAAATAAAACTAAGTTAAGTTAAATGTTTTTTGCGTGTCAGAATTAATTATTAGTGAATTATTCAAAAATCTTTTATCAAAAACTAGTGTTTAGGGCCCGTCACGGTCCCCGTTGCATTTGTCTTAAAACTATCGGATATCTCATTTATAAAAAAACTTCAAGTTATCATAAAAATTCAATTTTAGAACTTTTTAAGAGTTTTTTAATTTTGGTGGTAAAAAGTTAGATTTAGTTTTTAATCAAAATCCTTCAAAGTTATTAATTTGATATCCTTAATTTTTGAAGAAATCACAATTTTTTAATACCTCTATAGTAAGAAAACAATAGACCTGAGCATTTTAAATTTAACTAATGACTCTTGATTTAACTAATGAAAATATTGGATAAGCTGTGCAAAACGAAATGAAGTGAAGTGGAGGGATTCACATGCCATATTTATTACCCACATGTCCCACATGCCAAATTTCAGCTCAGAAAATCTTAAAAGTTCACAACCACAATTAAAACAAAAAGGCAAAAAACCGTCATTTTTGAGGTTAAATCAAAGGTATCTTAACCTAAAAATTTAAGATTTTTTTTTTTTTGCATGCGCTAATCATCAAAAGTCATTTCCCACAATAAAATACCAAAAAAAAAATTCAAATTGAAAGAATTCGAAAATAACCGTTAAAAAATGTTAAAATTTTGATCACGGAATCAGGAAGAATAACATTCTTTTATAGTAAACACGGGCGTAGTCAGAAATTTTTTGAGGAGGGGGGGGGGGTTAAAATTTTTTTGTATGGAACGAAAAATTTTTGGGAATTTTTTCCCAAAAACCCTAGCAATTTGAAGAAATTTCCCAAAAAGAGGGGGGGGGGGTTAAAATCAACACCCCCTCCCCCTAGGCTATGACCTTGATTCTATAGATTATTTAGCTATTACAGAAAAATCATAAAAAAATTTAAGAATGTGGTGTATGTAAGACTTGAAAAAACAAACGAAATCAACCATTTAAAATCAACAAAATTTTTGGATCCTTTTTTTTATTGAATCTTATTGAGCGTTCGCGCGTTAGCGCGAACGCGAAATTTTTTTCATCCTTTAATGTACGCAATTTTACAAATGAATATACGGTAGAAAAAAACTAACATTGCAAAAACAGTCAATTTAAACTCAAAAATTAAACTCGAAAATACCGGTCAAAAATTTTTCAAATTTTATGATTTGAGAGTGTAACGGTCACGAAAAATTTTTTTAAGCATGTTCTGACTATGCATTTTGCACAAAAAGACAATTTTCAAAGCGTAAACTCAAAAAAATTCTAAAAAGAATAAATTTTAAAATTTGTAACGGTAAAAAATTTTTTGAATTTTATGATTTCACAGCGTAAAGATTATCGAAATTTTCAAAGAATATGTTCTTACAGTGCGCTGTGCATGTAGAGTCAGTTTTTATACCTCAAAACTCAAGAAATTAAGAAAAAAATAAAGTCAAAAATAACGGTCAAAAAGTATTCAAATTTTAAAGATTGAAAAGCTTAACGGTCAAAATTTTTTTTGAAAATTATGTTTCCATGACCCATTACATCCATAAAGTCAGTTTTCAAAATCCAAAACTCAAGAAATTGCGAAAAGAAAAATGACGAAAAACGGCCAAAAAACATTTAAATTTGTTTATTATACAGTTTAACGACCACGTGATTTTTTTAAAAATATGTTTTCACGTATTGCTACACATGAGTAGTCTAATTATACACCTCAAAAATAAAAAAAATTAAAAAGCAGGAAATTCAGAAAAAACCGTCAAAAAAATTTCAAATTTCGATCACGCAATCACGGAATCAGGAAGAATAACATTATTTTATAGTATAGATCAGTACAAGGCTATATAACTCCCAAAATAGTATACTGGAGTGTGATCAATGTTGAGTGAAGTATACAATATTTTAAGTAAAATTTAGTAAATGTGAGCAAAAATATTGCAAAAAGTAGTTGAGTAGAGTAAAGAGTAGTTGAGTGGAGTGAAGTGCAGTAAAAGTATAGTGAGTGTAGTAAAAGTGTAGTAGTAGTGTAGCAAGTGTAGTGATAGTATAGCTAGTGTAGTGATAGTATAGCTAGTGTAGTGATAGTGTAGCAAGTGTAGCGAATTAATTATACTTAATTTAATCATATTATACAGTGTTTAAATAGTCAAAACTATTATTTTTCGCTTTTTCATGTTTCTGAATACATGAAAAGATATTTTATGCTGATGTGTGCAATTCAAACATTGTGTCCGTTACAGTTTCCAAATAAAAGTGCAAAAATGACATTTTAGTCTGTCTGTCATGCAAAATTCGAAATCAAATACCCCTTGTTCGAAAATTCGAAAAAATTTAAATTCAAATTAAAGCATTATCGTGTAGAATTTATCAAAGTAAATAATTAAATCCATGATTAAGGACTACAATGATGTCAAATAAGTGATTAAAATCTAAAAAAGTTATCAAATTCAAGAAATAGCGCAACGTATTTTTTTGAATTTTCAGTTTCCGAATAAACTTAATTGAATACCCCTAGACTTTCGATAAGTCTGTCGAACATGAATTGCGCACATCAGATTTTATGTAGCTTTTCTTTCAAATAAATCCATCCCTCGTAATGCTATCGAAGTTGGAAAATTTTGAACTTTTAGAATTATGATAAAATTGTATCAAAAATTTTGAAAAAAATTTGAAATAAATTTTCAGAAAAATAATGTATTTACTGGTATTTATGCTTAAACATAGCGTTTAACATAAAAATGATCAAAATTTATTCCGATGCTTTTAAAACAACTAAAAATTTAACTGTAACCTTCATTGGAAGCAATGTTGATTTCGCAAATTTTTGCTACTACTTTGCATGTCCTCCATATTTTTTTTATTCAAAAAGCAATTTGTGCAGCATAAAGCAGTAAAAAATGTACTTTATTTCAACTATTGAAATTTTTACACTCAAATATTGAAATTTGTTCTCACGATTTTTGCATCCAAAACTCGGGAAAAAATTAATATTTTTACAGTATTCTCATTTGAGGAGGTTTTTATTCATCCTGAGCAGCTTATTTATGCTTTAAATTTAATTAATTTAATTTGTTTACACAAAAAAAAAATTGAAATTCTTCATTGCCTACTATAGAAGTTTTGTACGAATTTCAAATTATTTTTTCTGTAAGAATTTCAATATTTGGAATGATGTGGATTTTTTTTTGTATAAGCAGTGCTTATTTATGCCTTGACTTAATTTAATTGGAAAGTTGACTGTACGAACAAAGTCAAAAAACCTTAACATGAGCCCAATGTTAAGTTTAAAGGTAATTTTTTTAAATCTAAATTTTCAATATTTTTTTACCCTAAATCTGTATTTTTTCAAAATTATATCATTTAAAAAAATAAAATGAAATATTTAGGTATGTTAAAAATTTCTAAACTTGTCAATCAATCTATTTAAAATTCTTGCATAATAATTTTTATTTTTAAGAAAATTGAAAATGAGCATTTTAACCGACACCATTAATCTACCCTGGTAGCACAAGTCAGTTAATCGAAAATAAAAATCACCTCACGGCGACGTGAAGTTGACTTAAAGGCGAATATTTAATCATGACAATAAATTCATCGTAAGTTCCACCTCACGTCGCTGTGAGGTGGTTTTTTCTCTCAATTAACCTATCCTGCTACGATAACTACTTTGATTTTCTTAAATTAAAATTGTTGTAAAATTTTATTCATTTTATATAGTAATCCCGATGCTAAAACTGTTCATTTTTACTTTGCTTGTAATGATCATGATGATGCGCAAAATATGAAGTGGGTGCGTAGCATTGGACCTACGGAATTATTCCGCAGAAGTTTTTTTTAAATTTTTATTTTTAAGAAATATTCCGCGGAATTTTTCCGCGAATATATTTTCGATATTTATTAAAAACTTCAAATATTTACCTATAATATTTCAGTAATCGTCAGTAATAATAAGTTATCAAGCACAAGACTTAAATTTTTAAATATAAATCTGGAGAAAGGGTCTAGCGGCTCAGTAGCATTGGACCTACGGAATTATTCCGCGGAAAAATTCCGCGGAATATTTCCGCTGCGGAATTTTATTCCGCGGAATTTTTCCGCAGAATTTTTTTTTAAATTTTTATTTTTTAAGAAATATTCCGCGGAATTTTTCCGCGGAATAATTCCGCATTTAATTTTCAATATAATTCCGCGGAAATCTTCCGCGGAATTTTTCCACATAGTTTTTAAAACTTTAATTGAATTATTATATTTTGAAAATATACAGAACTATTCTTCATATACGGGTTTTACCATCGAATAACAACAATTCTTATAAATAGGTAGTTATTATAGAGCTGTCAACTCAGACCTGCAGTGTTTACAGCTCGATGAGATCTTGAATTATTACTGATGATTTGATGAAGATAAAATTAGAAGTAGAATTATTTCTTGAAAGAAAATTAACATTTTCCAAGATCTCAATTTATTTGACACACAATTTTTCAAATTTTCTGAAGACCAACATCGTTGTCCAATTAAATATTAATAATTATGAATGTTCATTCAATAATATTCAAAATGGAGGTATTAATTTACAGCACATGATTTAAGAATTGTTTTAAAAAAATTTGTGCTGCCTACTTTTTCAAAAATTTTCCAAGTAATATTTTGTACATTTAGACGTAAGATATAGCTCTACACTATTCTTACTACTAAAGTTTCCGGAAATTTTCTAAATGAATACGTCTTGCTAAAAGTTTTAAGTTGTTACGAGGTCTATGGCAAAAAGGATGTTTGCTTTGGTAGAATATACTAACATCTGGAAGATTTTATGAAGATACTTGATTAGGTAAATTGAGGAGAGCATCAGATCGTTAGACTGACTCGTGTCTTTGAAATGTTACCTCCCAGTGATTTAGAGTTGAAAAGCAGATATTTAGAGCAGATATATATAGCAGACAGATTTTTTTCATCTGCATACAGATAGATTCTGTATATCTACATGCAGGTGAAAAAAATTGTCACCATACAGATAATATCTGCAAACAGAAAATGGCTTTTTATTGATTGAGGTCAGATTTCAACTCTGGCTGTAGGTTTATTGTATCTTCAGTTCAAAAGGCTAGACCCTTTCTCCAGATTTATATTTAAAAATTTAAGTCTTGTGCTTGATAACTTATTACTACTGAAGATTACTGAAATATTATAGGTATTTGAAGTTTTTAATAAATATCGAAAATATAATAATTCAATTAAAGTTTTAAAAACTATGTGGAAAAATTCCGCGGAATTATATTGAAAATTAAATGCGGAATTATTCCGCGGAAAAATTCCGCGGAATATTTCTTAAAAAATAAAAATTTAAAAAAAAACTTCTGCGGAAAAATTCCGCGGAATAAAATTCCGCAGCGGAAATTTTCCGCGGAATTTTTCCGCGGAATAATTCCGTAGGTCCAATGCTACGCACCCATTTTCTGTTTGCAGATATTATCTGTATGGTGACAATTTTTTTTCACCTGCATGTAGATATTCAGAATCTATCTGTACGCAGATGAAAAAAAATCTGTCTGCTACATCTGCTCTAAATATCTGCTTTTTAACTCTAAATCACTGGGAGGTAACATTTCAAAGACACGAGTCAGTCTAACGATCTGATGCTCTCCTCAATTTACCTAATAATTTTTCGTATGCTCAAGTAAATATCTTCATAAAACCATCCAGATGTTAGTATATTCTACCAAAGCAAACATCCTTTATGCCATAGACCTCGTAACAACTTAAAACTTTTAGCAAGGCGTATTCATTTAGAAAATTTCCGGAAATTTTAGTAGTAAGAATAGTGTAGAGCTATATCTTACGTCTAAATGTACAAAATATTATTTGGAAAATTTTTGCAATCTATGAAATTTTCCAAACTTTAATAAGTAGCGCAAATTTTTTTAAAACAATTCTTAAACCATGTGCTGTAAATTAATACCTCTATTTTGAATATTATTGAATTAACATTCATAACAATATTAATAATTGGTCAACGATGTTGGTCTTCAGAAAATTTGAAAAATTGTATGTCAAATAAATTGAGATCTTGGAAAATGTTAATTTTCTTTCAAGAAATAATTCTAAATACTCCTAATTTTATCTTCATCAAATCATCAGTAATAATTCAAGATCTCATCGAGCTGTAAACACTGCAAAAACTCATTGGTTAAAATTAGAGATTTGATCAAAATTTGCAACACTCTATGGTCTGAGTTGGCAGCTTTATAATAACCTGATGTGTGCGATTCAAACATTGTGTCCGTTACAGTTTCCAAATAAAAGTGCAAAAACTACATTTTTGTCTGTCTGTCATGCGAAATTCGAAGTTAAATACCCCTTGTTCGAAAATTCGAAAAAATTTAAATTCAAATTAAAGCATTATCATGTAGAATTTATCAAAGTAAATGATTGAATCCATGATTAAGGACTACAATGATGTCAAATAAGTGATTAAAATCTAAAAAAGTTATCAAATTCAAAAAATAGCGTAACGTATTTTTTTGAATTTTCAATTTCCGAACATATATATTTGAATACCCCTAGACTTTCGATAAGTCTGTCGAACATGAATCGCGCACATCAGATAATAACTATCAAGAATTGGTGTTATTCGATGATAAAACCCGTATATGAAGAATAATTCTGTATATTTTCAAAACATAATAATTCAATCAAAGTTTTAAAAACTATGTGGAAAAATTCCGCAGAAGATTTCCGCGGAATTATATTGAAAATTAAATGCGGAATTATTCCGCGAAATATTTCTTAAAAAATAAAAATTAAAAAAAAACTTCTGCGGAAAATTTCCGCGGTATAAAATACCGCAGCGGAAATTTTCCGTGGAATAATTCCGTAGGTCCAATGCTACTGAGCCATATAAAGTAATAATTTCCACAATTTAATGTTTAAAATTTGTTTTATAATGAGATTTAAATAGTATAGGAAAAAATTAACATAGTGGGGCAAAGTGTAGTTAAAATACGTAAAGTTTAGTTAAAAATAGTAAAGTGTAGCAAAAAAATGCAAAGTGTAGTAAAAAAGTGCAAAGTGTAGTAAAGTGTAGTAAAAAAGTGCAAAGTGTAGTAAAGTGTAGTAAAAAAGTGTAAAGTGTAGTAAAATGTAGCAAAAAAGAGAAAAAAAGTATACAGAGGAGTAAAGTGTAGTAAAAATGTTGTAAAAAGGAGTAAAAAATTAGTCAAAAAATCCAAAGTAATAGCATAGTGATAAATAGTATAGTGAGTGCAGTTAAATGTCTGTAAAAATACGCAAATCGGAACAAAAAAAGTAGTTTTTTAGGAAAAGTGCAGGGAGTTATTTGGCCTTGGATCAGTAATTAAGTGGATTACGCTTCATGTGCATATTCACTCCGTTTATTAAATTCTCAATTGAATCAGCTTTTTTACATTTTTGTAATCCATCGGATTTAACATAAAATCCCCTCATTCAAAATTTTTTCAAAACTTTTTTTTATGAATGACTAGTGTTTAGGGCCCGTCACGGGCCCCGTTGCATTTGTCTTAAAACTGTCAAACATCTCATTTATTAAAAAAACTTCAAATTAGCTTCCGCGCAAGCTCGGAAGCTGTTTTGGTCAGTGTTGGCAAGCCGCCGGGCGGCCGCCGCCAAGGCCGCCTAAACGGCGGCCGCTGAGTGGCGGCCGCCGGCAATTTTTTTTGTGGCGGCGGCCGCCAAAAACGGCCGCCGTTTTGGCCGCCGGGCGGCGGGCGGCGGATTTTTAGCTTCCGCGCAAGCTCGGAAGCTGTTTTGGTACACTTTGAAAATTTTGTCCCCTTCATACTGCTTACCTATCTGGTCGAGAGGTAATGGTTCATATCTCAAAATTTAGGTATTTTAATCTAGTGTGGGGGAAACTTTGTCGCTTGACCCAAAAATTTAATCTATGACCGTGGTGCCACCTACAAGTTTTCCATACAAAACCTATAGAAAACTCATTTTTATTATAACTTTTTTTAACAGCAATAAAATGAAAAAATTCTGGTTCTTTAAATGTTTCAAATATTTTTTAGAATTTTTTGGCACAAAAATCCAAATTTTATAGCCTGACCCTGACCCAGCAGAACATGTAAGAGATTTTTCAAAGAGGGATTAAAATTGTGGTTGGTCTGGTGGTCATGGGTGGGGGAGATTTGTGATGAAATATTTTTTATAAAATAGCCCTTAAAATTACCTTTCCAACGATACCAAACATGACCTACTTTGGTTAAACTGTGAGTCAGGAAAATTAATTGAAAGTTTAAATCCGTCGGATTTATTTTAATCCTTCCTTATTAGTTACACTTCGCAAAATAATGTCCCCATCATGCCGCTCACAGGTCAACATTAAATGTAATAAATTATACATCGTTGGAAAGCTACGGAGGTCTAGTGTGGGGGAAATTTTGTCGCTTGGCATGAAACTCTACTGTTGTTGAGAAATAGCATAAAATGTGTTTAATCCAACTAGCTTAAATTTAAATCCATCGGATTTAACATAAAACCCCCTCATTCTAAATTTTTTCAAAACTTTTTTTTATGAATGACACATCAAATTAAAGGTAAAAAATAGAAGAATTTTATGAAATAAAAGGTTTTTTAAAAAAAATTTGAATTTTAGGAGAATTGAGCCTTCTCAGAGTTAATCCCGACTCAATTTTAATCCATGTGTGAGGATTAAAATTTCGAAATTTACCCAGTTTTGCTGTTTTCACTCGAAATTTTTACAAAATGGTTAGAAATGACTAAAAATAGTTAAATAAAGCTAAAATTGGAGAAAAAAATATTTTAAGCTTTGATTGGTAGCAGTTGGATTTAATCAAGATTTTAATAAAGCAGCTTATTTAAATTTAATCCAAATCGATTGATTTGAGATTTTTGTTCATAATTGTTCATTTTTGACATATTTTGACTTATTTTAACGTTTCTGGACATTTCTTGACAAATTGAGCTGATTTTAGTGGTTCACATTAAATTTAATCCGAGTAGTTGGTTTAAAAAATTTAAAATGAAATTAAAGTCTAAGATTTATCTAAATTCAATCAAAATTTCATTGAAATGGTTTAAAATCTGTAAAATTTGCAAAAAAATAGAAATATAGGAAAAAATTAAATCTGCGAACCGATGGAATCCTAATCTTCAATCTTATGCAAAGCGAAGCTTTGCTGACCCGATAGAGTCCTAATCTTCAATCTTATGCAAAGCGAAGCTTTGCTTACCCGATTGAGCCCTAATCTTCAATTTTATGCAAAGCGAAGCTTTGCCGACCCGATGGAGTCCTAATCTTCAAACTTCTGCAAAGCGAAGCTTTGCTGACCCGATCGAGACTTAATCTTCAATCTTATGCAAAGCGAAGCTTTGCTGACCCGATGGAATCCTAATTTTCAATCTTATGCAAAGCGAAGCTTTGCTGACCCGATGGAATCCTAATCTTCAATCTTATGCAAAGCGAAGCTTTGCTTACCCGATTGAGCCCTAATCTTCAATTTTATGCAAAGCGAAGCTTTGCCGACCCAATGGAGTCCTAATCTTCAAACTTCTGCAAAGCGAAGCTTTGCTGACCCGATCGAGACTTAATCTTCAATCTTATGCAAAGCGAAGCTTTGCTGACCCGATAGTCGAACGCGGAAGCTATTGACTTTCTACGTAAGTCGTGTTTTTTCATTATTATTTTCCTTTTCTTTAATTATTTATACTTGTTTTAAAAGAAAATGAAGGAAAATAGTGAAAATTTTTAAAAAAATTGTAAAAAATTAAAAAAAATGAAAAATTTGATGGAAAATTAAAAAAAAAAATATATTTTTTTGGTCAAAATTATGAGAAAATGACAAAAATGAATGAAAATTGCAGAAAATTGAAAAACTTGAAAATTTGGGATGAAAAATCTTCTTAGTTGGTATGAAAAACCCCTCAGAAAAGCGATTTTTCACGTTGATTTTCTCAGTTGGTATGAAAAACCCCTCAGAAAAGCGATTTTTCACATTAATTTTCTTATCTGGGATGAAAAACCCCTCAGAAAAGCGATTTTTCACGTTGATTTTCTTAGTTGGGATGAAAAACTCCTCAGAAAAGCAATTTTTTACCAAAAATTTATTAAAAAAGAGTAAAAAATGATTTTCGTCGAAATTTATATGAAATTTTTCATCAAAGTTTTTAATTTTTTATAATTTTCATAAATTTTTTTATTATTTTTCACATTTTCATTCATTTTTGTTTAAAAAAATTGATTAAAGAAAGAAAAAAAATAATTGAAAAAAACTGGCCGCCCGCCGCCCGGCGGCCAAAACGGCCGCCGATTTTGGCGGCCGCCGCCGCTTGGCGGCTGCCGCCACTTTTTTTTTTCGGCGGCCGCCGCCAAAATCGGCCGCCGCCAATGGCGGCCGCCGCCGAGCAGGCCGATTCCAACTCTGGTTTTTGGAAAATTTTGTCACCTAACCTACAGCCTCCCAATCAGATCGAGGGGTATTGGTTTATATATCAAAATTTAGGTATTTTGGTCCAATAGGTGGGAATAGGCTTTCTCGAAATCCCGGTTTTGGAAAATTTCCGGGATCGGGACCAAAATTAAAACTTGAATATCTTGAGCATTAATGAAAGGTTTTCAATTTTTTTGTGTTTAAATGAAGATTATCTTAATATTAAACAAATTAAATTTATTTTTTTTTTTTTTTCAAAAAACTAAAATCGTTCACAATACAAAAGTTTTAATTTTTTGATTTTGGTCCCGAAAAACCCGGGACCGGGAAATCGAGAAAGCCCACCGTGGGAAATTTTGTCGCTTTTCGTGAAAATCTATCGTTTTTGAGAAATAACTTAAAACTAGTGTTTTGGGGCCCGTCACGGGCCCCGTTGCGGGCCCGTTGCATTTGTCTTAAAGCTATCGGACATCTCATTTTAGATCTTTCAATACCTAGCTAAGCATTTTAAAATTTTACCAATGACTCTTACTTTTTCGTCCAATTTCATAATTTCTTTGCATTGCTGAGCAAAGTGAAGCGAAGCTTTGCTGACCCGTTGGAGACTTAATCTTCAATCTTATGCAAAGCGAAGCTTTGCTGACCCGATTGAGCCTTAATCTTCAATCTTATGCAAAGCGAAGCTTTGCTGACCCGATGGAGACTTAATCTTCAATCTTATGCAAAGCGAAGCTTTGCTGACCCGATTGAGCCTTAATCTTCAATCTTATGCAAAGCGAAGCTTTGCTGACCCGATGGAGACTTAATCCTCAATCACATGCAAAGCGAAGCTTTGCTGACCCGATGGAGACTTAATCTTCAATCTTATGCAAAGCGAAGCTTTGCTGACCCGATGGAGACTTAATCTTCAATCTTATGCAAAGCGAAGCTTTGCTGACCCGATTGAGCCTTAATCTTCAATCTTATGCAAAGCGAAGCTTTGCTGACCCGATGGAGACTTAATCCTCAATCTTATGCAAAGCGAAGCTTTGCTGACCCGATGGAGACTTAATCTTCAATCTTATGCAAAGCGAAGCTTTGCTGACCCGATTGAGACTTAATCTTCAATCTTATGCAAAGCGAAGCTTTGCTGACCCGATGGAGACTTAATCCTCAATCACATGCAAAGCGAAGCTTTGCTGACCCGATGGAGACTTAATCCTCAATCTTATGCAAAGCGAAGCTTTGCTGACCCGATGGAGACTTAATCCTCAATCTTATGCAAAGCGAAGCTTTGCTGACCCGATGGAGACTTAATCTTCAATCTTATGCAAAGCGAAGCTTTGCTGACCCGATTGAGCCTTAATCTTCAATCTTATGCAAAGCGAAGCTTTGCTGACCCGATGGAGACTTAATCCTCAATCACATGCAAAGCGAAGCTTTGCTGACCCGATGGAGACTTAATCCTCAATCTTATGCAAAGCGAAGCTTTGCTGACCCGATGGAGACTTAATCTTCAATCTTATGCAAAGCGAAGCTTTGTTGACCCGATGGAGACTTAATCTTCAATCTTATGCAAAGCGAAGCTTTGCTGACCCGATCGAGACTTAATCTTCAATCTTATGCAAAGCGAAGCTTTGCTGACCCGATGGAGACTTAATCTTCAATCTTATGCAAAGCGAAGCTTTGCTGACCCGATCGGGACTTAATCTTCAATCTTATGCAAAGCGAAGCTTTGCTGACCCGATGGAGACTTAATCCTCAATCTTATGCAAAGCGAAGCTTTGCTGACCCGATGGAGACTTAATCTTCAATCTTATGCAAAGCGAAGCTTTGCTGACCCGATGGAGACTTAATCTTCAATCTTATGCAAAGCGAAGCTTTGCTGACCCGATTGAGCCTTAATCTTCAATCTTATGCAAAGCGAAGCTTTGCTGACCCGATGGAGACTTAATCTTCAATCTTATGCAAAGCGAAGCTTTGCTGACCCGATTGAGCCTTAATCTTCAATCTTATGCAAAGCGAAGCTTTGCTGACCCGATCGAGACTTAATCTTCAATTTTATGCAAAGCGAAGCTTTGCTGACCCGATGGAGACTTAATCCTCAATCTTATGCAAAGCGAAGCTTTGCTGACCCGATGGAGACTTAATCCTCAATCTTATGCAAAGCGAAGCTTTGCTGACCCGATGGAGACTTAATCTTCAATCTTATGCAAAGCGAAGCTTTGCTGACCCGATTGAGCCTTAATCTTCAATCTTATGCAAAGCGAAGCTTTGCTGACCCGATGGAGACTTAATCTTCAATCTTATGCAAAGCGAAGCTTTGCTGACCCGATTGAGCCTTAATCTTCAATCTTATGCAAAGCGAAGCTTTGCTGACCCGATGGAGACTTAATCCTCAATCACATGCAAAGCGAAGCTTTGCTGACCCGATGGAGACTTAATCCTCAATCTTATGCAAAGCGAAGCTTTGCTGACCCGATGGAGACTTAATCTTCAATCTTATGCAAAGCGAAGCTTTGTTGACCCGATGGAGACTTAATCTTCAATCTTATGCAAAGCGAAGCTTTGCTGACCCGATCGAGACTTAATCTTCAATCTTATGCAAAGCGAAGCTTTGCTGACCCGATGGAGACTTAATCTTCAATCTTATGCAAAGCGAAGCTTTGCTGACCCGATCGGGACTTAATCTTCAATCTTATGCAAAGCGAAGCTTTGCTGACCCGATTGAGACTTAATCCTCAATCTTATGCAAAGCGAAGCTTTGCTGACCCGATTGAGACTTAATCTTCAATCTTATGCAAAGCGAAGCTTTGCTGACCCGATGGAGACTTAATCTTCAATCTTATGCAAAGCGAAGCTTTGCTGACCCGATCGGGACTTAATCTTCAATCTTATGCAAAGCGAAGCTTTGCTGACCCGATTGAGACTTAATCTTCAATCTTATGCAAAGCGAAGCTTTGCTGACCCGATGGAGACTTAATCTTCAATCTTATGCAAAGCGAAGCTTTGCTGACCCGATTGAGACTTAATCCTCAATCTTATGCAAAGCGAAGCTTTGCTGACCCAATAGTCGAACACGGAAGCTATTGACTTTCTACGTAAGTCGTGTTTTTTTCTTTAATTTGTTCTGTTCAATATTTTTCGGAAATGAAAACTTTTTTTGCTCAAATATAAGATTACTTGAAATTATTTAAATTTGCTCACCAAAAGTTTTGTCAGAGCTTTTTTTGAAATCTATGAGCCGCTTTCACTAAGGTGGATAATCTTATCCGAAGATAATCCTCTTTTTTGATTTTTTTTTACGCTTAAAATTTCATGAAAAATTAAGAAAAATTTTATGGATTGATGGATTTCACTAAAAAAGATTACCCATGGATAAGGATTATTCTGGATTATCCATACTGAAAATCGAAAATGTTAAACTTGGTCTCTCCTAAGTTTTACATTTTCAGGATAATCCACTGGATAATCTCTGGCCACTTTACTGTTTCTATGAAATCTAAAATAGCAGTCAAAGATCTCAATGTTTCAATGATTTGAGCGTTCGCGCGTCAGCGCGAACGCGAAAATTTTAGATTATTAAGAATTACGTATTTGAGAAGAATTCACATGATTCATCATTCACATGATCCACTACCCAAATTTTGGCCAAATTTTATCCACATGGCAAACTTCAGTTAAGAAAACTTTAACAGCTCGGTACAGGACAAAAATTACGTAATATAACCTCAAATAACTTCAAAATCCAAAAGAAGGAATGCTGACTATTTACTCACTATCCGTATGACCCACGACTCAAAAATCAGCTCATAAGACCTAAGCAGATCACTACAATTGCTAAAATTGCGATTCTAACCTCAAACAGCATCAAAATTCAAAAGTAGGTATACGGCCTATTTACTCATCACCCAATCGTTCTACATGCCAAATTTTAGCTCATAAGACCTTAACAGTTCACTGTAATACAAAAAATACACATTCTAACCTCAAATAATCTAAAAATCAAAAGTAGATATACAGCCTATTTACTTATTACCCACATGATCCGCGTGCTAAATTTTATCTTCTAAGATCTTAACAGTTCACTACAGTACAAAAAATCCAAATTCTAACCTCAAATAACCTCAAAATTCAAAAATGACTACACAGTCCTTTTACTTGCTACCGACATGATACACGTACCAAATTTCAGCCTAAAATACTCTAACAGATCACTGAAACATAAAAAATACGAATTCTAACCTCACATAACCTCAAAATCCAAAAGTGACTATACAAACTTTCTAACCATCATCCACATGTCCTACATGCCAAATTTCAGCTCAAAAAACCTTAATAGCTCACCATTACAACTAAAACAAAAAGGCAAAAAACCGTCATTTTTGAGGTTAAATCAAAGCTATCCTAACCTCAAAATTTTCAAAAAAATTTTTTTTTGCATGTGCTAATCATGAAAAGTCATTTCCCACAATATAATACCAAAAAAACTTCGAATAGAACGAAATCGAAAATAACCGTCAAAAAATATTTAAATTTTGATCACGGAATCACGGAATCAGCATTTTAGGTTTTTATAGTATTGATGTGTTTAATCTATCGGATTAAAAAATAAATCCATCGGATTTCAAATTTTTCAAAACTTTTTTTGCATGAATTATATATCAAATTAAAGGTAAAAATGTTCAAAGTCCTCGTATTGTTAATCGAAGGACTTAAGCGCATTTTTGTCGCAGCGATCAGAAATTAATTAAATGGAAATTAGATTAAATTACAAAAACCCTTAAATCCTCATTTTTGCTTTAAATAATTTTCTGTTTTTATCAGTTTTATATCGCAGAAAAGATATTTTCGAATTAATCAGCGTCGTTTGGAAATGGTGTGAATACCTCCATGAAGCGTGATCCGCTTCATAACTAGTTTTGGATTAAAAATATTTTCTGTATTTTTCCATGAAAATTAAAGCAAGTATTGAACGAATAAAAAAATGTTTGTAAAATTTCATCCAAACAGAAATTTTTTGAAAATCACTAGTACCCAAAACACATTTCAAGTTCTCCTGAGCGGCTATTAGAGCTATATGCCAAAAGTTTTATATTTTTATAATTCCTAGGACCAGGGCTATAAACCACTAAAGTTTCATAAATTATTTCTAAAAAACCACTTTTTGGCCCATTATGCACCCCACAAACCTAAATTTTGAAAAAATTCGTGTGGTTCACTGTACGGATGAATTTTTGTAAACTTTTTTGTATTTGATCAATAAATGCGAGAACTTTTATGGAAAAATACCAAAAATATTTTTAATTCAATTTTAGTTGGACAAAAAGTCGAAAAAGTTCAAAAAATCGGCATTTTTGGACATTTCGCCCTCCTGTACTTACAGTTCAGTCTTAAAAATTCCAGAAAGTTGTGATTATTGTAGCTTATAAATAGACCTAAAAGACGTACATACACTGTCATATCCAAAAACACCAAATAGTGCTTCAAAAGTGCGCACTAAGGTGAAAAATTTTTAGGAACTTTAATTTGCAATTTTATGCAAAGCAAAGCGAAGCTGAAGCTTGTTATATAAAAATGCACTTAAAACAATTTTCCAAGAACATTAAAAACAATATATTCGCAACGTGAAACGATGTGATCATGACAATTTATAAATTATTTAATTTTTTTTGGGATATTTTAAAAGTTAATAAAATGCGGAACATTGGCTGGTCATGTGCCTCTCATACATAAAGGAAATTTTACAGCACCAAATGAATTTCCATGGTATGTATCGACTTATTTACAGTTATAATAACTTTGAGCTGATGCTCATTTCTTAAATTACAGGAACGCTGTACTGGCAACTAACGAAGGAAAATTATTCTGCGGAGGAACTGTGGTGTCAAATAGACATGTTGTTACTGGTAAGTTCTGTTTTAATTGTGAACCTTAATGGCAAGTTTAATGATTCATATTCACACCAAATTTTCAATTTGGGTGAATATATTGCTTTTGAGTAAAACTGAAAACAACATTTTCTAACTTGCTGCTTCAGGATTACAATTTTATCCCATACTGTCCAAAATGGAAATTCTGTGCCTGAAAATACCAATCTAACAGTGAAAACCGCATCTCATTTGGTGCTTCCAGTCAAGAGAAATCGCAAAATTTCGTATTCTGTTATTTAGTTAGTTAGTTAATCGGAGCGATAACTCGACTCCAACTCAATATTAAGACTTCGAGTTTTTTGCGTCTGGTTGGAAACAGTCTATAGATTTGCTGTATAGTTTTTGGAGTCATGAGATGCTTCCAGTGAGGCACAGTGGACGAAAATGTGCCATTTTTGACCAAAATATGCAAAAATTTTTACATTTTCTTTAATATCTCAGACATAACTTAACCAAATGATTTCAAATTTTCGGTGTTAGATTAAGCATTATTTCAGGTATAATTCACACTATAATGACAAAAAAATTTTCATGCGTAGTGTAACAAAAAAGTTGAAAAACTGAAAAATTTTTCTGTACTTTAGTTATAGTGCTAAATGCGCGCTGAACAGATGTAGGGTTTTAAAACGATTAAATATGATGTTATCTAACAGCCGAAGTAAGTAAAAGTGTGAAAATTTTCTAATTGCAATCAAAAGAAGTTCTAATGGTGGTGTGAATATACCCCATGAAGCGTGATCCACTTCATTACTAGTTTTTCATTAATTTTGTAGCTGCTCACTGCATCAAAGGAAAATTTAGCGTACACAATATTAATAAAAATGATTTTCGCGTCTTATTCGGTGTTCATAACTTTACAAAGGAATGGATGGAAGGTCGGAATGGAATGGCTGTAAATTCAATTTTTATTCATCCAGACTGGAACGTAAATGTTGAATATTACGAAGCTGACATTGCTGTGCTGGAAATGCTCAACGAAATCACTTTTGGCAGGCATGTTCGACCAATTTGCATCCCCGATGTTGACTCACCTGTCGTCAATGCAACACGTGGTACTGCTGTTGGATTTGGAACAACTGAAAATAGAACCATTTCCGATATTGCCAAAAAAATTGAAATTCCAATTTACACCTACAAAAACTGCACCGAACACAGTCCGGATCATGGATATCTTGCAAGTTCTCGATCATTTTGTGGTGGTTGGGCTGACGGTTCTGGAGTTTGTTCAGGAGATTCTGGAGGTGGAGTTTATGTTATTCATGGAAAAGTATTTTATTTACGTGGTATTGTTTCATCATCTTTGCCTACCGCAACTGGTGAATGTGATGTTGACAGGGAAGCAGTTTTTACGGACGTTCCAAAGTTTTATGGTTGGATAAAAAGTGACGAACATGATGAGCATGCACCGAACAGGAGTTCTGGATAATGAGTGTCAACATCGATGGACTAATTGGGAGGTAAATAACCTTTTAGATGCTTTAATAGAAACTAAGATCCCTTTTAAGCTTAATCGACACAATTTATTCGATTAATGTTCCTAAGGAAAGTTAATCCAATACTTTAGGACTAATTTTGTTAATTGGGTTGCCAATGCGATCTAATTTCCCAAAATCTCTACGTCAGATCTCAAATATCCTTAATAAATCCAACGATGTCCAAATCTAATTAAAATGTCTTAAGCTCTGCCTCAATAATAATCAGCATTTATCAGCCGGTCTCAAGGGTTTTCCTCTAGATTATACATTAAAGCAGTGATGGTCAAAAAAAGCATTAAATGTGAGGATTTGTGTTCAGCATATCGCTCATGCTTGGTTCCTAGAACTTAATATCAGAGATCGAAGCCGCGGCTAGCTTAGCTTGGCCGGCTAAAATAAGCGAAAATTTTAGCCGCCGCTTATTTTCGGCTTAATAGATAAATACTCGAGTTAATTTTTGATATTTAACTCGAGTATATTTAGATTATTTTTCTTATTATATATATAAAACTTATTTCTGCTAATGCTTGTGAAGTATATAATATAATTAAAAATTCTTGAATATTATTTTTTCATCATTTTTTATTTATATTTTTACCAAAAATTCATGAAAATTGAAAATTAACAATAATTTTATCTTAATAACTTAACTTTAATATATCAATCAATATTTATTTTGATTTTAACAAGCTTTTAGACAAAAAAAATACATAGAAAATGAAAGTATAAACAATTACTTTAAATATTTTAGCCGGCTTAATTAAGCGACCTAAGCGCCTTCGATCTCTGCTTAATATGGAATTCAAACAACTTTTTTGATGAAACTTCTGCCTTTTTTTTCGAAAAGTACCACGAACAGGGGGAAAAGTACTTGTTGTAAACGTTTTACAGTTTTACAGTTTTTACAGTTTTTTTTACAGTTTTAGTGTAAAATTTTACACTTTTTTTTTTACAACAAGTACTTTTCCCCCTGACCACGAATTGTGCTCCGCGTGCAGTTTTGGTCATGACTTAATCGCAAGGGGTGCCATGGCACAAAAAAGGTTGGCCACCACTGATCTAGAGTATATTTTTTGGATCTAACCTAAAAAATTTGCTAATTCGAATAATTTTAACTTTAATTTATTTTTATTTATTTTTCAGAAAAACTTTGCTTTGGACTTGGACTTAGATTTTTGATAAATTTACAACAAAATATTGGACTTTTAATATAAAATAATTAATGGACTGGTGCTGGATTTTAAAATATTTTTATTTCTTGTAATTTTTAACAATACTAAAAAAATTAAAAAAAAAAATTAATAAAATTTATTAAAATTGTAACAAAACTAACACAAAATAATGAAATAAATTTTTTACTAATTTTTGTCAAATTATTTTTCAATAAAATTTTTGCAATAATAAAAAAATGAAAATTTTTGTTTAATTTTATTTTCAGCATAAAAGTTAGTTCCGTATTGAAGATTTGAGGCTTTAAAAATTTTATTCTGATGTCATTTAAGTCCACTGAGTCGCTTTTTAATGAAAATTTTCTGATTTTTATTTTTTAAAATGCACTTTTTGTAGCCAATTTTTGTGGAACTTTTTTATAAAACCAAAAAATGTGCTTTTGTGTTGTAATTTTTAAAATAAATCAAAAAATAAAATAATTTTTATTGACAATCGTTAAATCTAAATTTGAATTTTTGTTAATCTTTTCAACGAATTAAAAAAAAAATCGTTACAAAATAATTTAATTTCATTTTTATTTCAATATGTTTGACAAAAGATGGCGCAATGAGTCTCATTGAATGGAAATTTTTTGAAATTTCTCATTTTTCAACACAAATTATTTAATTTTAATGAATTTTTTCCACTTAAAATTTTTTTAATCACGAACTTGTCACTGAAAAATTTCCACGCGTTTACTTTTTGTACAATACTAAAATAATGAAAATTTCTTAAAATTTACTATAAAAATCCAATATCAAGCTAGGTGCAAAAAATTAGTCAAAATTTTACTTTTTTTCATCCAAAATTTACCCAAAGAAAATCTTAATTCCGTTAATTTCGCAGTCATTGAATTAAAAAGCAGTAAGGAACAATCCATGTGCTGATGTTGATGCACAAAAATGTGCCGTGAAAAAAACACCAAAAAATTTTCATGAACCGGCTTATATACCGACTTTGTATTTGTAATCAACTGTTGACTCTTTTGTTTATAAAAACCTCAAAAATGTCATTGACAATGAAAATTTTTTTATTGCTTAAATAATCTTTTGCAGTTTATTGACACAAATTTTGTAGTTTTTTTTTTTTTTGAATAAATTAAAAGAAAATAAAATTTTAAAGATCAATTTTTGATATTTTTTGTGACATTTTTTATAAAAATTATTTTTATGCATGAAATTAAATTAAATCTTGCATAAAATTATTAAAATTTTCAGGAATGGATTTGCATTAAAAAATAATAAAATTTGCATTTTTGCATTAAAATCGAAATAAATTTTTATTTTTATTTTTTTTTTTCAGAATTATTGTGCAAGTTTTAATTAAAAATAGCGCAACTGAAGTTCCCGGTTTTATAAATTTTTTTTAAAGAAAAAAAACATTAAAAATTAAATTTTTAAAAAATTTTACTTTAAGTTTTTAAATTGAAAAATTTTTCATTAAAAATTTAATTTTAATTTTTTTTTTTTTGAATTTCAAATTTTTTTTACTAAAAAATCAAATTAATTAATTTTTGAAAATATTTTTGATAAAATTTATTATTTTTTTTCTAATTTAATTTAATTTTGAAATAATTTAAGGAAAATTTTAGGAAAATGTTCATAAATTTAATTAAAAAACATATTTTCAAATTTTTACAACTTTTTTTTTTTAACTTGATTTTTTCAGAAGCTCTAAAACACACAATAAAAAATTCCAAATGCAAATTTTTATAATTTTATGATCGCTATCAATAAATTGATGGCAGCTGAAAAATAAAAATAATAAAAATAAAAAAGAAAAAAAATCAAGTTTAAATGTCCACAAAGTCATGGCACAAAAGCGCATTTTTTGGTTCCAAAAATTTTTAAAAAAAATTTAACAAAATTGCTACAAAAAGAAACTTTTTTACTTGAAACATTTAATGTAGTTAAAAATTCCATAATAAGATAAACTTTGAGATTTTATCCTTGGAACTCACGCCTGTCTAGTCTCGAATTATTCATTATTTTGTTATTCTTTTATTTTAATTTATCTCATTTGAATAAAACTTCAAACGCGATATTAAACAGCTTTGTTGATAGCTCATTTGCCTTTTTTAAAAATAAAAATCAGAAAATTTTCAATAAAAAGCGACTCAGTGGACTTAAATGACGTCAGAAAAAATTTCTTAAAGCCTCAAATTTCCAATACGGAACTAACTTTTATGCTGAAAATAAAATTAAACAAAAATTTTCATTTTTTATTATTGCAAAAATTTTATTGAAAAATAATTTGACAAAAATTAGTAAAAAATTTTGTTCATTATTTTGTGTTAGTTTTGTTAAAATTTTAATAAATTTTATTAATTTTTTTTAAAATTTTTTTAGTATTGTTAAAAATTACAAGAAACAAAAATATTTTAAAACCCAGCACCAGTCCATTAATTATTTTATATTAAAAGTTCAATATTTTGTTGTAATTTTATCAAAAATCCAAGTCCAAGTCCAAAGCAAAGTTTTTCTGAAAAATAAATAAAAATAAAAATAAATTAATTTAAAATTATTCGAATTAGGGGCCGTTTACTTAGTACGTTCGCTTTTTAGGGGGGAGGGGGGGTCTAAGATTTTGTAACAGATTAAACAAAACAAAAGAATTTTTATACAAAAAGCGTAACGAGGGGGGGAGGGGGGGTCTAAAAAGTAATTTTTTGCGTAACGTACTTTATGAACGGCCCCTTAGCAAATTTTTTAGGTTAGATCCAAAAAATATACTCTAGTTCAGTGGTGGCAAACCTTTTTTGTGCCACGGCACTCTTTGTGAGTAAGTCATGACCAAAACCACACGCGGAGCACGACTCGTGGTGCTTTTCGAAAAAAGCACTATAATGTGCCGCGGCACACCGGTTGGTCATCACTGTCTAAGATTCTTTATTTAGTTCCCCTAGGACTCAACTCATTGCCTTTATTTGATGGCTCAAGGCAGAAATTTCATCAAAGAAGTTATTTAAATTCCATATTAAGTTATAGGAACTAAGCATGTGCGATATGCTGAACACAAATCCTCACATTTAATGCTTTTTTTGGCCATCACTGCTTTAATGTATAATCTAGAGGAAAACCCTTGAGACCAGCTGATAAATGCTGATTATTATTGAGGCAGAGCTTAAGACATTTTAATAAGATTTGGACAACGTTGGATTTATTAAGGACATTGAAACTCTAATGCAATTATTTTGAGAAAGTTTATCGCAGTGACAACCCAATTAACAAAATTAGTCCTAAAGTATTAGATTAACTTTCCTAAGGAACATTAATCGAATAAATTGGGTCGATTAAGCTTAAAAGGGATCTTAGTCTCTATTAAAGCATCTAAAAGGTTATTTACCTTCCAATTAGTCCATCGATGTTGACACTCATTATCCAGAACTCCTGTTCGGTGCATGCTCATCATGTTCGTCACTTTTTATCCAACCATAAAACTTTGGAACGTCCGTAAAAACTGCTTCCCTGTCGACATCGCATTCTCCAGTTGTACTTGGCAAAGATGAAGAAACAACGCCTCGCAAGTAAAAAGCATTTTTAAAGTTAACATAAACTCCACCGCCAGAATCACCAGTACAAACTCCAGAACCGTCCGCCCAACCACCACAAAATGATCTTGGACCGGCAAGGTCTCTATGATCCGGGCTATATTTTGTGCAGTTTTTGTAGGTGTAAATTGGAATTTCAAGTTTGTTGGCCACGTCGGAAATTTGTCCATTTTCGGTGATTCCAAATCCAACAGCAGTTCCATTAGTAGAATTGGCAACAGGTGAGTCAACATCCGGGATACAAATTGGTCGAACGAACTTGCTAAATGGGATTTCGTTGAGCATTTCCAGCACAGCAATGTCAGCTTCGTAATGATTAACTTCAACATTCCAATCAGGATGAATAAAAATTGATTTTACAGCCATTTCGTTGCGTCCTTCTTCTTCCCGCCATTTCTTTGTAATGTTATGAACACCAAGCAGGACATAAAAGTCGCATTTTTCTAAATTATATGCACTTTGTTTTCCTTTGATGCAGTGAGCAGCTAAAAATCATCAAATGTCATTATAATTTAAAGTAAGGTCCTTAATCAGAACAGAACTTACCAGTGACAACATGTCGACTTGACACAATAGTTCCTCCACAGAAAAATTGATCGTTTTTGGTAGTTAACAGTGCAGCATTCCTGTAATTTACAATATTAACATCACCTTGTAATTTAAGTCATAAACGTTCATCAAAGGTGGGTTCCTAGGGTATTTATAACTGCAAAACATTTTTTGCTTACTCAGGTGTGTGGTGTACCTTGGAACCCACCACAGCTTAAGATTACTATAATAAGGAAAAAGGGTATACATACCATGGAAACTCATTTGGTGTTGTAAAACTTCCTTTGTGTACGAGAGGCACTTGACCAGCCAACGTTCCACATTTTATAAACTTTTAAGAAATTTAAAAAAAAATTAAAATTTGATAAAAAGGTCACATTAATGTGGCACAGAGGTGCATTTGGTGGTGAAAAATGCACTAATAATAAATTTCGATAAGCACAAAACATTTAACTTAACTCAGTTTTATTGATTAAAATGTCCTGATGATGTCACTTACCGCTGAAAAATTAAAAGAAACTAGTAATGAAGCGGATCACGCTTCATGTGCATATTCACACCGTTCCAAAACTCTCTATCGGGTCAGCAAAGCTTCGCTTTGCACAAAATTGAAGATTAAGGCTCAATAGGGTCAGCAAAGCTTCGCTTTGCATAAGATTGAAGATTAAGGTTACTAAAAAAAATCGAAAATTTTCACATTTGGACTCAATTTTGAAGCACTAATTGATGTTTTTGGATATGACAATGTGTGAACGTCTTTTAGGTCTTTTAATAAGCTACAATAATCACAAGTTTCTGGAATTTTTAAGACTGAACTGTAAGTACAGGAGGGTGAAACATCCCAAAAATGCCGATTTTTTGAACTTTTTCGACTTTTTGACCAACTAAACTTGGATTAAAAATATTTTTGGTATTTTTCCATAAACTTTCTCGCATTTATTGATCAAAAACAGAAAAGTTTACAAAAATCCATCCATATAGTGAGCCACACAATTTTTTTGAAAATTTTATATTGTAGGGGGTGTACTGGTGGTTAAAAAAGTTTTTTTGTATTTTTTCTCAACAAAACTTTATTTTTAATTGATTCTGATCAAAAAAGTTCAATTAACAATTTGTGTGAAAATTTTTAAATGTATTTTGCAATACACTATGTCGAAAATCGAAATTTTTTTACGTTTTTTCATTTTATGTGTGGAAATGATAGAGCAGACCTCTAAGCTTCAGAAAAACATCACTTCCAATTTTTTCGACCAATCTGGGCCGAGATACAGCACCAAATGTGAAAATTGGCTTCAAAACATGACTTTTTTAAATGATTAGAACTTTTTACTGTATTAACCATTTGTTTTGAAACTTTTTGCATATGATTAAGGAACATATGAAATTAATTTTCCGTGCCTTACTTTTGGTCCTAAGACATTACGCAGTGCATTAAATTAATTTTTCCAAAAAGTGAATTTTTACTACTTCACATCAATCTCACGCTTTCCTATTGACTTAAAAAGATTTTTTGTCTGCTGTAATGGTTCCGTTCAAGTAAGGGCTACAACCCGTGGTATACATTGGAAATCGTGAAAATGCAACCCTGACGAGATATTTGAGGTTTTAGGTAGAAAAATGCGATTCTTTCACTTCGGGCTTAAATTGCGGTAAAAAAACCCTGGTCTGTAGTGGATTTTTATTGCATTTTTTTGTAGCTCTTATGTTTTAGCAACTTTTTCTGCAAAAAAATTCAAAATTGACCCCGGCATTTCCGAGCTTAACCCCCTAGAAGTAGGGTAGGGGGGGTACCTCAAAATTCAAAAAATTCTAACTTTTGCCTATTTTACTCAAAAATGATGAAACTCTCAGAAAACACTTAAATTATCGTAATCTAGACATAAACGTCCAAAAAATTTGATATCCTGCTAATTTTTTTCAAAAAAGTCCGAAAAAACGATTTTTTTCACATTTTTCAATATTTAGAATTAGTGAAAAATTTTTTTGTCTTTTTTCTTTTTGTATTACATAGCTGCATTAAATACGCATCCAACGAGGTATAAACCATTACATATGGACAAAATTTGTCTGATTTAGAGCAAAAAAACGAAAAAATGGTAAATTTTTGTAGGTTTTGACGGTTCACCTTTCACACTTTTGACCATATCTCATCACTATTTTAAGTTTATGTAATAAATTTGATATCGTTGGAAAGGTAATTGTTCTAGCTATACAATGAAATAAAAATTTTTGTTCAAAATATGCTCAGGACATCACCAAGCTAAGTAAAGTTTGAGTTAACGCCCTAGATACCCATAAAATAAAAAATTTTCAATTTTGATTTTTTTCCATAATTTTGTCCTCAGACATTCATAATAACATCAAAAAAGTACATTTAAGTCATTGGTTGTTTCGTACAAGATCATAGTAGTGATTATAAAATTTTCAAAATTTTTAAAATATTTCCAAAAAAATTCCATTTTTTCTATGGTCTTGTTTGGAACAGCCAATGACTTAAATGTACCTTTTTGATGTTATTATGAATGTCTGAGGACAAAATTATGGAAAAAAATCAAAATTGAAAATTTTTTATTTTATGGGTATCTAGGGCGTTACCTCAAACTTTACTTAGCTTGGTGATGTCCTGAGCATATTTTGAACAAAAATTTTTATTTCATTGTATAGCTAGAACAATTACCTTTCCAACGATACCAAATTTATTACATAAACTTAAAATGGTGATGAGATATGGTCAAAAGTGTGAAAGGTGAACCGTCAAAACCTACAAAAATTTACCATTTTTTCGTTTTTTTGCTCTAAATCAGACAAAACTTGTCCATATGTAATGGTTTATACCTCGTTGGATGCGTATTTAATGCAGCTATGTAATACAAAAAGAAAAAGACAAAAAAATTTTTCACTAATTCTAAATATTGAAAAATGTGAAAAAAATCGTTTTTTCGGACTTTTTTGAAAAAAATTAGCAGGATATCAAATTTTTTGGACGTTTATGTCTAGATTACGATAATTTAAGTGTTTTCTGAGAGTTTCATCATTTTTGAGTAAAATAGGCAAAAGTTAGAATTTTTTGAATTTTGAGGTACCCCCCCTACCCTACTTCTAGGGGGTTAAGCTCGGAAATGCCGGGGTCAATTTTGAATTTTTTTGCAGAAAAAGTTGCTAAAACATAAGAGCTACAAAAAAATGCAATAAAAATCCACTACAGACCAGGGTTTTTTTACCGCAATTTAAGCCCGAAGTGAAAGAATCGCATTTTTCTACCTAAAACCTCAAATATCTCGTCAGGGTTGCATTTTCACGATTTCCAATGTATACCACGGGTTGTAGCCCTTACTTGAACGGAACCATTACAGCAGACAAAAAATCTTTTTAAGTCAATAGGAAAGCGTGAGATTGATGTGAAGTAGTAAAAATTCACTTTTTGGAAAAATTAATTTAATGCACTGCGTAATGTCTTAGGACCAAAAGTAAGGCACGGAAAATTAATTTCATATGTTCCTTAATCATATGCAAAAAGTTTCAAAACAAATGGTTAATACAGTAAAAAGTTCTAATCATTTAAAAAAGTCATGTTTTGAAGCCAATTTTCACATTTGGTGCTGTATCTCGGCCCAGATTGGTCGAAAAAATTGGAAGTGATGTTTTTCTGAAGCTTAGAGGTCTGCTCTATCATTTCCACACATAAAATGAAAAAACGTAAAAAAATTTCGATTTTCGACATAGTGCAATAATCGGCTAAAATATGCTCAAAAAACACACTATTTCGTTAATTATTCAGATCTATCTACATGAATCAGCACCAAAATGTTAGCAGCACATTTGAGTGATAATGCGCACATTTTAAGACATTTTTGACAAAAAATTATTTTTTCGTAATTGAGTTGTGCGATTAACAAACTTGCTGGTAAAGTCACACCATCACTATTTTGCGTCGTGCACCGAGGTATCAAAACCATTTTCAATGCGGTTTTTTGTATTTTGTAGATAATTTTGAGGCCGAACTTTTCACACCGAACAGTTTATGAAAATTTTGAGTTTTGGCGCCAAAAAACTAAAAAATTACAAAAGTCCTCGTTTATATCGAGGGACTTCAGCGCATTTTTGACGCAGTGATTAGCAATTGATTAAATAATGAGTTTTAAAACTCTATTGCTGTTTCTTTTGTCATAATGCATTTCAATAATAAGTTTAAAACTAAAGATCAAAATTCCATTAAAATTGATTTTTATAATGTTCAATGCAAATAATAGCTTTACGATTTACCGGTTTTTTGAAATTCAAAATTTTCCGTTAGCAAAAAATTCAAATTTCTGAACACATCCATTATTTTTCAAATTTCTAAACACATTTGTTTTGTATGAAAAAATTAAATGTTAATTAATTAAGGTGTATAAAAGAAAAAAATTTAATCCGAAATAACGGTCAAAAAAATTTCAAATTTTTTAACGGTTAGAAAAAATTCAAACTTATCATCAGCATAGCTTTGCCCTGCATTGTTTACATATTTTTTTTGAAATATAAAATTGATGAATTAAGCTATTTAATGAGTGTTTTTTGACTTTTCAATATAAACGGCGGGAATAAAAACATTCAATGAAGCTATTAAAACAATTCCGAGCTTGCTACGAAGTCTAGATCAAGAGATAATTGGGACCCGAACGACCGAACGACCGAACGACCGAACGACCGAACGACCGAACGACCAAACGACCGATCAAAGTGTATGATTGAGCTTCCTTTTTGAAAACAAGTTTTCAAAAATGCGCTAAAAAACGATTTTTCAAGTGTATCGAAATCAATATATTCACAACGTGAAACGGTGTGAATATGAAAATAATTATTAAAATTTTAATCTTCAAGCTTTTAGTAAAATTTTAAACTTACTTGGGTCCACACGTGGTTGATGATTGTCGAAGCATTTTTGGAGTTTTTCTTTTATTTCATTTCTTGACTTGATCTCTTCCTCGCTACAAATATTTCCAAACATCCACACAACATAGAGATTTTTAAGATCCAAGATATTTTCATCAATTGAACTGATTTTGTTATAATTTAAGTCCAAACGTTTCAAATTTCCTT